>RJWH01002511.1:0-149125 GCA_004363575.1 Solenodon paradoxus | reverse complement strand
CTGGAGGACAAGAGGAATGAACAGAGCTGACTATGAAACAAAAAGTGAGAAGACCCTCATAGGGCCTGAAAAGTAAGGCGCGTGGGTCTGTGGGTGACTTTAGGGTGAAGAATGGAGACTTTTCCTGGCACATGTGCAATATTTGCCCAAACAAATACCGTGGAGGAAAGCATCTTGGTATCTTCACCAGAAATCTTGCTGCAAAAATGTCCCACGAAAGGACAAGCAGCCTGTGATTCCTTTTGTATGAGGTGCTCAGGATGGCTGCGATCACAGACAAGCTTGCTGATGGGGCACTAGGGCTAGGAGGGCAGGAGTGGGGTTCCGGGTCAATGAGAGTGGGGTTTCATTTTGGAAGATGAAGACTTCTGTTTCACACCAACGTGAAGGTACTTGATGCCACTGACTGTACGCTTAAAAATGGTTAAAATGGGGGCCCACCCGTGTGGCACAGGTGGCTGAGATGCCAGTGTGTGTCCAAGAACTGGGGGTTTGAGCCTGGAGCCAGGGTGAAACTAAAATGGACAACCGAATAAGTAAAGATGCTTCTCTCTCCTCCCTCCTCCCTCCTTCCCTTCCTCCTCCTTCTTCTTCCTCCTCAACCTTCCTTCCTCTCTTTAAAACAAAAAAAATCAGGCAGTTAGGTCAGCTGCCCCTGTCTGAGAGCACAGTCCATGGACCCGGGTTTGCTTCCTGGGCCTGGGGAAAAACCAGTACGAACACCCAAATCAAACAGAATGCTTCTTCCTCCTTCCTGCCTGTCTGCTCATCTTCATTCCTGCCTGCACCTTTCCTTTAAAAAACAATGAAAAAGATTAAAATTACAATGTCTATGTTATGTATATTTTGACATCATTTTTAGAAGTATCTTTCATTAACTGCTGTCTTCTGTTGTGCAGGAGACGTTGATATTTGCTCGAAGTCAGACACTCCAGGGCTTGTTCAGCTCGGGGACCCTCAGCTGTGATGTCCGTAGTTGACTTTCACGTCTTCCTTCTGCCAGGTGTGAAGCGTGGATGTGAAAGCACTTAGTGAACAGCCGTGCACAGGAGAAGGAATTGAAGCAGGTCACAGAGTTATTTAAAAGCAAAAAGACCAACCCTCAAAACATCACACACACACAACACACACACACAGTGGCCCGTGAAATATGATGAGGATATGACTGCAGACTTTTTTGCTGAGGTACCCAAATGCCAAGGGACTAGTTGAAAGGAGAGTGGGGCAGCTTTGGAGAAAACTACGGGAAGGATTATGTTTGGTGATTAGAGGAACTGGGAAAAAGCCCAAATACTTTAGGAGAGAATTTTGGGTTCATTCTCAGAGACCAGAAAGTAAAGACCAAGTTGGACTATCACAGAAATTGAAAACACTTCTCCCTTTCACTCTGTCTAAATTGAGAAACAAGCCCACCCCAACAGGAGGAAATGAAATGAACAATGTCAAAACATCACCTTAGATTTCACCAAGGAAATGGTGGTTACAACACAACGTGGGGGTACAGTTTATGGGGTCTGGAACCCCGATGCCTGGGGGGACCTCAAGTCTCCATCAGCAAGTCCCTTGAACTGTCAACAGTTTATTCTGAGCAAGTGTTTTTTCCTTCTTAAGAAATATGCCATGCACCACCACCAGCTCCCCAGCAAATGTTACGTTAACATACTTGCCTAGCCTCGCACTCATGTAAATGGGGTAGCTGGTTTATCTTTTGTTCCTTTTAAAGCCATGTAAGGTGAGTCTTAGGCTCATGTTTAGCAGTCTGTTCTTTCCGTTCTTTGTTTCCTCATTGATAAAATAAAAATAACGTCACAGGTGTACCCGGGTGATGCAGGCAGTTGGGGCTGTGGCTTCAGAGATGCAGTCCAGTAAGGTCCAAGGACCTGGGTTCATGACCTAGGGCTGGGGTGGGGGTGAGGGCCAACCAAGATGAACAACTAATTAACTAAGCAAATGCTTCTTCCTCTACTTTCTTCCTGCCTGCCTGCTTACTAGCCTTCATTCCTGCCTATACCTTTACTCAAAAAAATAAAAAATACAGAAGAATAAAGTACAGCCAGAAAAGTATAGCAGCTTGCCTCAAGTCCCAGTTGATAAGCAGGAATGTCAGGATTTGAACTCATGTCCACCTGCGTTCAAAGCTCTGCCCGGGAACCCCGCACTGCACCATTGCTGAGACACTTAGGAAACAAACTTGATAATGAACATTCTGCTTTGAGGGCACTTAAAGTGAGCAATTGGTAAGTTGCTTTATCATGAGATTGCATAATGTCCCCATGACATACAAAGGGAAGAGCGGTGAGCGGCAGGAGTGTGTTAGCGGCATTTGGCTCTGAAGTTGGATGACCCCACCAAGGACAGAAGCAGTATGTGTGCGTGTCACGCATCCGGTTCTCTGTGTTGCGTGCTGCATCGGCTGTGTGTGGCCTGCGTGGATTCTGTGTGTGAGTAGGTTGTGTAAGTGAGGGGGTCCTGCATGACCTCTGATTTCCTCAGTACTGAAGACCATACTTTTCAACAGCCAGCACTTGCTTTGTGTTTGCTCTGAGCCAGGCTTTCCTCTCGTGCTTTCTGTATAATAATCGGTTCATCCTCACAGCAACCCTATGCAAAGACCAGTGATAATAGCCTCATTTTATGCGTGAGAAAGGGAGGCACAGAAAAACCAGTCGGCTTGTCCTCGATGCTCCAGAGAGAAGAAATGGAGCTGGGATTTGAATCCAAGAAGACGGAGTTAAAATTCTTGTTTTGGTGCACCCTGGTGGAGTAGCGGTTAGGTCAGTCACCTCTTAAGGAACGTAGGTCACCTACTCCTGGTTTCGAGTCTTGAGTTCAGCGGGAAAAAAGAAGTGTGAACTGAGTAAAAATAAAAGTAAAAATAAAATGCTTCTTCCTCTCTATAAAATAATCGGTCATCTTTTATTTTCTTAATTGGTGCCCCCATGTCACTGTGGGAGAAATGATAGAATTTTTCTCCTCACTCTGTGGACAGGGGGCCTACGGGCACTGTGAACCTGATTGGCTAAGACAATAAGAACCTCTTAATTAAACACAAGATAAGTTGAGCTAGCCATTGCTGCCCTTGTAGTACATATGTGATTTTTATCAACTTAATGCTTCTTAAGAACTGAAAAGTGGCATGACCTGGTGGTTCAGGGATTAAGCCTGTGCTGGGGGCGCAGTCCACATACAACCCCAGGACCTAGGTGTTTGGCCTGGGACTGCGGGGAGCAACTAAATTAAACAACTAAATAAATAAAACACTTCTTCTTTTCACTTCCCTCCTGCTTGCAGTTGGCCTGCCTTCATGCCTGCCTGCCTTCATTCCTCTTTAAAAAAAAAAAATAGAAAAGAATTGTCAAAAATCTTGAAGTTAACATTTGTGAAATATATATATATATATATATATATATATGTATATATATGACATGGTCTAAAACTGAGACCACCTCAACATGATCAGTGTTTATGGATCAGATGTTCCTTAGGGCATGAGGATGATCTGTGATTTTTTTCTTTAAGATAGGATGACATTCCTCTTGTCTTTCTCCAAGGGTCTTCCTGGGGCTTGTAATGTTGAAGTTGATTAAAGTTAAGAGTGACAGAAGATATTTGGTAATGCCATTCAAACTGAAGGAGGATACTGAGCCTGTTACTGCAGCAACATAAAGGAGACAGTCATCCATCCATCCATCCAAGTATTTATTGAGCACCTATTATGTGTGAGGCACCATTTTATCTCAGTGATGATGAGATAAAGCATTTGTTTTTGTGGACCATCTATTCCAGTGGAGAAAAGAAACATCAAACAACCAAATGAACATCAAGGCAATACAAGAACAGATAGAGAAAAGGGTTTTGAAGTGAACAAAGCAGGGGAAGGGGGGAGAGTAAGGTGGAGTGGGGGTCTATTGAAGATGGTGTGGCCACAGAGCCTGATCTGGGGCTATGCAGAAATGTTAATCTAATATCATAAAGAATCTTATTCTCTGGGTTTTTTTCCTTCTCAACCCTGGATCTCAAACCCGGGTCCATGGCTTTTGTAGCTTGGACCTTAGCTGCCTAAGCTTAGAGGGGTTGGGGTGAGGCTGATTATATCTATTCCATCCTGAACTGAGACTCCACTATCAGCGGGGTTGCTTCCTTCTTGTTCCCGTCTCCTCCCACAAGATCGGAGGGTAGACACTTCCCCAAACTCTTATCTTCAGAATGGAGTTGGCTATGGATATTTAAGTAGGGGATTAGGAGAAGGTGAAGTCAGACCCTAGGGAGGGGAGCAAAGGGGCTCAAGAACTGGGAGGCCCCTGGGATGAAGAGTGTAATGGATGTTTATTGCTTACTTACTCAACATCCATTCCTCTTCTCATTTATTCACAGCACCCAGATTCTTTTTCTGGGTTTGCGTGGGATGTAAAGTGAGTTCCTAACTGTCTATCAACATAATATCACTTCTTTTGTCTCAGTGATTGCTTCAGGCTGTGAGTATGAAGTGTGATGCTTGGGACTCTGATGGCTGTGGAAGTGAAGTTGTCTCCCCTCCTGGCGAAGGCACAGTTAATGGCAGCCCTAGGTCCATCCTGTGGCCTGAGAACAACATCAACATGTGGAAGAGAGTGGAGAGCTGAGAAGTAGATCCAGAGTCTCACTTGCTCTTGAAACCTACAGCACTGACTTCCCTCTTGGTGAGCCAGCCATTCATTGCTAACATTTTTGAATGCTGGTTGTATGTTAGACACTGCAGTCCATGCTGGGGAAACACCTTGTCCAGGTTTTCTTCCCTAGCGTGGGAGGAGGGGTGGACAGAGCGGACTGCCTGGGTGCAGCTCCCGGCTCGTCCTGGCTGTGTGTCAGGAGGCAAGTTCTCAGACCTCTCTGTGCTTCAGTTCCATGTGCAAAAAGGAGATGCTTCTAACGACTTACCGCAGCAGGTTGTTGTAAGATCAATGAGCTAACCGGAAGGGTATATACCTGGCAAGGCCTGGCATGGTAAGTGCCTGCTGTGGGAACTGTAGTTTGCTATCCAGATCACTTTGGGAGTAGAGGACTCACTTCTCCAGCTCCTGGGAGTGCTCAGCTGCATTTTTTTTTTTTTAACCGAGACTGTCTCAGTTGAAGAGAATCATATTTCCCAAGGCCATGACTTCTTTTGGGGAGCAGCCTGCATCCAAATTACTGATCTATGAGAAATTATAGAGGCCTGGACTGCTTGTCTCAAGTCAGGAGAACTTAGATGGGTCACACCAAGGTCTAGAACTTTCCATGGAGTTGATGGAGGCCTTTGTTGGGTCTTAGCTCAGCTACTCCTTCTGCTCAATCTTGCTTCTTTCACCTTCTTTTCTACAGGTGTTGATCCGAATAACACACCCGGCATACTGGTTCAAGTTTGCTTCCTGGGAATCCAACCCGTGACTCAATAAATGCCCTCTACTGTGTAGTCATCGTCATCATCATCATCATCATCATGATCCCAAAGAGACATTAAAAATAAGAAAAGGTACAAAGGGGAGAGATTTTCCTATTATTCAGAAAGGGTGACCATATGGGTCCATGCAGAAATTCTAGAACATTTTGAGGATCTGGAGGAGCTGTCCGATAATACAGAGGAGTCCTCTGCAAATCCCTATCTTCCTGATCTCTGTGTGGATGGAACTTCAGCTTGAATCTAAAGTAAAACTCTGAGTATGACCTTGATTGGACAATAGTAAGATTTAAATTTCTTAATGGACCGTATCACCCCTCCTCTACAATATTAAGGGTATCACACAGGATTACGCTTTTGCCTTGTTATTCAATTTCCTGCCACAGCTATTCTGGGACTTTGGCAAGTACTTTTCACATCTTAAAGCTCCACTTTAGTGCTATAATGGGTGGATCAGTTGGGAAGAGACAGAGGCTCTGGGTTTCATAATCACGTGGGGGCAGGATTTTGCTTTCGAAAACTAGAGAGACATTAGGCCCCTGGTGTTCACAGTCTGTTTCTGGTAAATGAGAACCAGAATTTAGCATATGCCCTGTTGAGAGCTTTGCTGGAGGGGAAAACTGGGTCTGTTCTCTGCTTTTAAAGTAAAGCGATGGCGATGCAGGATAGCAGGCTGGCTGTGTTCTCTCAAATGCAATGGATTCAATGGAACTCCTCAAGCATCATTCACGAGCCTGTCATGGGCAAGCACTGTGTGTGTGTGTGTGTGTGTCTGTGTGTGTGTGTGTGTGTCTGTGTGTGTGTGTAGAGGTGGGGGTGTGAGGAAGAAGTGGCATGAAATACAGAGGTTAAAAGACAGTCTCTTCCATCTGCAGGGGAGATAGGTGACATTTCCCCCAAATACTTTGCATGCCACAATGGAACATGCATCAGACTTAAAGTCAGACAGACCAGTGCTCAAATCTGGAGCTAAATCCTAGTTCTGCTACTGAAGAATGTGGTTTCATATTTCGGGTGACTCAAAGAGTTATCGGGACTAGTGGGTAGGAGATGTTAATTCTGGAAAAGGGAACTATCTTGTGTTTGCTTTGTCATTTAAGACCATTCAATTCTGCTGTAGAAAATGGGAGAAATTAAGTGTAGAAGGAAGTAGCTTATGCGATACAGTAGACTTTGACAGAATAAACAGCATGTATGTGTGTTGAAGAGAGATAAAATGATGAAAGAAATGAGAATGTTATTTATTTATAGACATGAATGAAAAGACAAAGTCTTTATTTACAAATTTTATTTTTTTTATATCTTTTTAGTGGTTCATTTTGGTTTTTCACCCTGGCCCTGGGTCTCGAACCCAGGTCTTTGGGCTTTCTGTGGTCCATGTGCCAGTGTCTCAGCTGCCTGAGCCACAGGGGTGAGCCCAAGCCTTAAATCTTTATAAGGCACGGATCAGGCCTTCTCCAGATCGAAGCAATGCTCCTGCTCAGCTGGCCCCTCATGGTGACACTCATTATGTCCAGGAAGCACAGAGAAGGTCTGTAGCTGCTCAGCAGGTTAACTGAGGGACTATATTGTGATCCGAGGTCCGAATCTTCCCTGTAGGATGCAGTTTGTGCACAGATCCAGAAGACAATTTCCAGCTGCTTCCCTCGGCTTGTCCGACCTCTGTAGCCACACCCTCAGGAGGAAGGGCTGATTGGTCAGAGAGAGAACCAACTATGTGAAGGTGTCCTAACTCAGACTTCAGGAGGGTGACCCTTCCACCAGCCTGCGCCCACCCTGTGGCCACCTGTCTCAGCCCTTTGCTTCTCACCGTGCGTTGTAAATGGATTAAATAAATGGTGTTATTCAAGCATCTTCATTTGGTCTGTGAACATTTCTGTTCTGTGATCTTTGGGATGGCCTGCCTGGGAATAAGTGGGAGGTTACCGTCGTCTCTTCAAGTAACTTCCCCTAGAAGCAAAGCCCCTGACAGGGATTCTTGCAGGAGTGATTGATGACGGAGTTACTCTGGAGGAAAAAGTCTGTGGGAGGCGAGGAAAACGGGAGAAGGGAAGGGAAGAGGCCGTACAAAGATGAGGTTTGACTGAAGTGTAACCTCACTCTGATCCCAGGGAGAGTTCTGGAGCATTGATGGCATCCCAGGTTTGCCCTCCCTTGAGGTAAGAGGGCCAACTTTTTGCACACTGTAGCTGGGGACGGGTGCATCTGTCTGGCAAAGGGGGTCTGGATGAGGCACCAGCAGCATCTGCTATAGGTTAGCCCTGTGAATTCCCCACCACGTAAGTTACAGGGGTGGGAGAGGGAAGAGAGAACTTAGTAGGCTGGGAAAGTAGTGGGAAAAACCACGGGGAAGGCAGGGTGCAATGTGACTTGGGGGGTCTAAAAGCTGGGGCAAGAGTCTAAGACCTGCTCCCATGGACAGGAGGCCGTAGGGAGCCCCTGTGTATTCTTGAGCACGTGCATGACTTGGAGCAGTGGTATGTGTTGGGAGCGCTGCAGGGCCTGGTCTGTGCCTAGAATGGTGCTATGGCCTCAGAAGTCTACTTCCCAGGGCCTCGCTTTGCAGCCACCTCCCTGACCTCAATCTTAAAGACTCTGCGTTCTCTTAAGGATTCACCTTGTCCTGAAGGAAAAGGGACTGGTACCACTTGCCAAGAGGTAGGCCATGCTGGGGGTGGGGTGGGACACTGTTGCAGATGACCCCCCTCGGAGAGGATCACCTTACATAAAGCTGCTGGTCTAGGCTGACTGCAGAGTGCCGAATAATGCTGGAGCTGTAGGAACCCAGCTGGCTCCAGGCCAGGCTACCTGATCTCTAAGTCATACAGAGCTTTAAGCCTCTGGCTTTTATCTGAGGCACTCTGGCCACCTGGTCAATGGCAGGTTGAAGAGTCTTGGCCTCAGACCAAGCCAGCCTCTGTGCAATAATCCTTCCTCAGTGCAGAGTGTGCCCTTGTGGCTCAGGTGTTAAGTCCACACCTGGAGTGCGGTCCACATATAGTCCAAGGATCCGGGTTCAAAGCCTGATGGTGGGAGAACAATTAAAATGAACAACTACATAATAGATGCTGCTTCCTCCTCTGTCTTCTTTCCTCCCTGCTGCCTGCCTGCCTGCCTGCCTTTCTCTTAAAACAAACAGCATCCTTAAGGGCAGAGCTTCTTAAACGCAAGCATGTAAAAAATCTATCTGGAGTGATTTCTAAAAAGCATAGATTTCTGGAGCCCACATGCATTTGGACTCAGTAAGTCTGGGTTGGGGGTGAGGAAGTTATGCTCTAAGTACTGTGGTGGCTGGGACAGGTGGTCCAAGAATCAAAATTGGGGATATTTACTTATTTAGGGAAAACAATTAGGTACTATTACTTTCATCATTTTTAATTCATAGCCAGTTAAACTTAAGCTTAAAGGGTTTAACTAAACTGCTCAAGGTCTCAGAACTCATAAATGGCACAGTTAGGATTCCATCCCAACTTAATTACAGCTAGTGCTGCTGAGATCTGGAGGGAAAATAATAAGAGCTGCAGCTTACTCTGTACATACTCAGGCTTGTGTCCCGAGTGGAAACCCTTCATTTCAGCCAAGCCAACAAGGTCAGTCAGGAACAGGCTAGGTTATGGTCTAGTAACAAATGAGATACCAACTTCGTTTGTTTCTTTTTTTTAAGGAAAAGGCGCAGGCAGGAATGAAGACAAATAGACCAGACAGGCAGAAAGAATGAGAAGGAAGAAATGCTTTATTTAATTTTAGTTGTTCCCCTCCAGGTGAACCCAGGTCCTTGAGATGTATGTAGACTGCCCACATCCGCTTCCCCAGCAGGGCACGCCCCAAGTTCATTTCTTGCTCACCATTCAGATGACATGGGACTCTACTCCTTAGAGTCACTCAGGGATCCAGGCTGATGTAAGCTCTCCTGACACGTGCCCACTACTGCAGAGGTCAGGAAAGCGGACACTGCCTCTTGAACCAGGCACGTTTGTCTGGAATTGTCTGGGTGTCACTTCTGCTCCAATTTCCTTGGCCAAGTAAGTCCCACAACCATGCCTGAGTTCAGTAGAGTGTGGAAATGTGGACAATAAGAGTTCATCACACCAACCTACTTGTGAGACATTCAGTGTGCCTTCTTTTCTCAAGTCTTAGCACATTCTGTTCCACCTGTTTGAAATGTTCCATCCCTGCTTCCCTGTGGGCAGACTCCACTTGGAGTCTCATTCTAGCTCACCTGTCACTTATCCCAACTTGCCCGGGCTAGAGCAGGTGCCCCAGTCACCAGGCCCCCAGAGGTCAGGACATACCTGTATGAGGGCATGTCATGCGGCAGTGCAGCTGTCCTTGTCTGTTCCCCAGCCCAGGGACAGTGAGATCCCAGGAGATGGAGTGCGTAGTAGTGACAGGCCTTGCTGCTCTAGCCCCTGGGAGGCAGGGGATGGGCAGGAGCTCAGGGGCAGATCAGTACAGTGGTGATGAGCTGGATTCTGGGCCTCCTTTTCTTGTGGGAACAGGATGTCAAGGGGCCTTAGAAAATGGGGAAGAGGAAGGGAAGAATTCTGTGACTCCAGGATGAGCCAACTGCAGATGGAGGAAGAAAAACCCCCTGCAGATGGAGTGGGCTTTTTCCAAGGCTTCATCACCCCATCATGGGGAGACTCACCCCAAACCCAGGTTAGTCACTGCCTGAAGCCGACTGTGTCACCAGGGTCTCAGGGGAGGACACGCTGCAGCTGGAGGAAAATCCCTGCTGTCCTCGATCTGGGGCCCCTGATGCCCATTAAAGGTCATTGTTAGCTAAGGGGCAGGTATCAGTGGTCTCCTCAGAGGGAAATTCACCTGAGTCCTGTCACAGCACAGCCTCAGGGGTCCAGGGAAGGCTGTTTGGGGTCCAGAACAGGGGTCAAGGCCTGTCCAGCAGGGACTTTAGCTGGACTCTGTGGAGGGGCTCGGCAAAGTCAGGATCACTGATTGGGTGCCCAGACCTGGAGAAACCACAGAAAAGAGGCAAAGATGCCCCGAACTGTGCCTGGGAGTAAAGTACCGGGGGCCTGGGGTGGCACAAGGCAGGGCCTGTCACTGGCAACCTGCCTTTTGGGGATTCCATCTCTCTCCCACCTCCCACCTTGGGCTCTGGGCTGAGTCATTTTCAGTTCTCAGGATACACCTACTCTCTCACTTCCAGGCCTGTGTGTGCATTAGCCCACACACATCTTGGCCTCTTCGCCGCACTGTTTGCAAGAAATGGAACTTCTCAAGTGGTTTACCTCTTTATGGCATGGCTTCTCCTGAAGTCTGAGGAAAGGACTGTGCTATCATGTGTGGCCTTGTGCGGTGCCCAGCCTCCAGGTCCCTGATCCCTTTCCCTCTGCCCACCTCCCCTCTTGAAAGCCCTATGAGCTCCAGCTCTCTGCTCCTTTCCTTTAAGTCCTCAGGGCCCTGGACTTAGGGATTCAGCTTTTGTCCCAGGTCAAGGCCTTCTCTTGAGAAGAAATGACTTTAAATAATAGTCGACCTGCTCAGCCATTGAGGTACCATTCTCCCACTCATTGTTTCTTTGCCTGGACACCTGGTCTCACTTAGCCTGGCCATTCTACCCCTTTGGTCTCAGCTGGCCTCACCCCCAAAAGTTTAGGTTAGCCTCTTACCAATGCGCCTCACAAGAACTGATTGCTAAAATATTCAGGAATTTTGTAAAGATGGAGCCACCATTTGATCCAGCAATCCCACTCCTAGGCATACACTCAGAGAACACAAAATTCCTAACCAGAAAAAATATCTAATATGTTCACAGCATAGTTCCTAAGAGCTAAGACATGGAAACAACCTAAATGCCCATCCACAGATGACTGGATAGAGAAGTCGTGGTCTAGATACTCAGTGGAATTCTATGCAGCTGTTAAGAAAAAGCCTCTGGAGAGTGGGGTAGGTCTCATTATTGTCTCATATACAGAACCCATCCTGACCAAGAAGGCCTTATTCACTGGGCCTCCTCCTCCCTCTGCTCAGCTCAGCTCACCTCTTCTGACCTCCTCTTCTGCCACTTTCATTCCTGCCTGCCTAGTCATTAGGCTCATGGCTGTTTCTGCAGCATGTCATGATGCATCTTCCTGCCTCAGGGCCTTTGCACCTACTGTTTCCTGACTGCTCTTCTCCAGAAATCAATATGACTAGCCAATGACGTCAGGTCCCAGTTCAAATTGCACCTTTTTGGAGAGGCCTTTCTGACCAATATGCCTCATCTTCCTTATCCTGCTTAACTTTTCTTCAGAGGCCTATCCCTCTAAGGGTTCATACAATTGGTTAATTTTTGCCTCCTCTCCCTCAACTGTACACCCCACGAGAGCAGGATTTTTTCTGTTCTGTTTCCCACACTCTCCCCAGGATCTAAAGGAAGGTCTGAGGTTTGACTTCCAGTCTGAGTGAATAAAGCATTTGTGGTGAGAGAGAACTAGATGCCCACTCTAGTCTACTCAAATCTGGTTCCATCTCTTGTTCTTCTCTGACTGGTCACTTGAAAACTGCATATCTTTTCTTATTTCCCTGGGTCAGTTCCCACCCCAACAGGAAATGTCACCTCTTCTGCAGGGTAGCCTGAAACTCCGTAATCAAGGCCAGGCAATATATACAAGTGTCACGCTGGTCAAGGCGTAGTCTGCTGGCTCTAGCCAACACTGCAATCCAAATAGCCCCGAGGCCCAGGAGGCAAGATGGTTGGCCACACCCAACCCCTAGGGGTGATCTGTCTGATATACAGATGCTTTTATTTTATTTTAATTAAAAAAATGAATCCAATATTCAAAAACCAAAGTCATCTCACAGCACTATTCAGAAGACCAACCACTGGGGCCTGCACGCCAGCCTGGCACAGGCCCTGGAGCAGAAAGGCTATTTGCCGTGGTCCTCACTGCTCTTACCACATCTGCTTTGGTGCCGCCTGAAATCAAGCGCATATGGGGTCACTTTTCTCCCCACACTAGTTATGGGATTTGAGCAAAACTCTTTAACTTCCTGGAGACACCTTTATCAGCAAGATGGCAGTCCCAATGCCTCCACACCCCAGTCTGTGGGGAGGACTCGTGAGAAAGCCTGAGAGAAGCAGAAAGTCATCTGCTCCTTCCCTTATTGGCTGCTCTCCCACTTCTCCTGCCTTTAGCTTCCTTTCCCAGAGGCCACTGCTCTTGTCAAGGGCAGCTGCTCTTCTAGGCAGCCCTCTCCTCTGCTCACTGGCCCAGGCGGCCTGGCATACAGCTGGGTCTGCCTTCCTGGTGGGGGCGGAGAGCTATGGGCGGCACTGCTGCACCTGCGTCAGTGTGAAGTCTCCACCTGGAAGGATGCAGGTCACAGTGAAGGGAGACGGGGATACCGGAGGGCTCTCAGTCTGAGCAGCCGCTTGACTTCAGCACAACTAGAAACAAGGTCCGAACACAGGCCAACTGCCTCTCTCAAGGGACCATCAGATGGGTGGTGGCCACTGAAAAGACGTCCCCTCTCCAATTCTAAGGCCCCTGTTATAGGGCCAGGTGTCAGAGGCACTGCCGGTGAAGTCAGCTGTGTGTGATCAGCTTTCCTAGGAAATAGTTATTTCTTTCCTCCCGGGGCTATTATTAAGCAAGTGCACCTCTTAAGAGGTCTTAAACTTTTATTACTTCCTTGAAATAGTGTTTCTCCCATTCCAAAATGAATTGTACTTCAGATGGATTTCCCAAGACTTTGTTTTGATTGCAAAAGTAATCTGCCCTTGTTCACATATAGAAAAAATGGGAAGTAAATCAAGACACAGAATCTCTCATAATTACTCAACACTTTGGTTTGTATCATTCCAGACTTGTTTTCCCTTGGCTTGTTTTCAAGCTTGTCTATGTCCATATCCACATCCATATCTATGTCCTCTCCATGTCTGTAGTTTCCACATGAACATGCCAGGGTCTTGCACATATATTCTATAATACACAGCCTAAGGCCCAGCAAATATGTCAGCAAATACTGCCACTGCTCATAAAATCTCTGCGGAGTTCTTACAACATGCCAGGCATGATATTAAGTGTCTCACACGCATGACCGCACTTAGTCCTGCAACGATTCGACAGCACAAGAGCCATCTCGTTATTCATGTTTGATAGACGAGAAACCTGAGGCCAAGTGCAGTTGCGTTACTTGCCAAAGGTAGTCAGTGAGGAGGACAAAGATCTGTTCGTGTATTTTGATAGGAACGAAATGCGCATTTGCTGGTTTAAACCTTTTTCAAAAATTTACTGAAGTGCCTCAGGTGAGACGTGCTCATGAGAAAGACGTAAGGACACGTTCTGACCTGGGACACACAATCCAGCTCTGCGACTGACTCCATGCTTGATCTAGAGCAAGAAATTTAATCTTCCTGACCCCTAGTTTCCTCATCTAAAATGGGGTTGGTGGGGTGAGAAGGGTAAATAGTAAGTACTCTGTTCGGCATAGCTGAGTGTTCAATGTGACTGACAAATGTTGGTGGCAATTGGAAAACAGCAAGACACTCAAAAATGTAAGACAAAGTTTACTTTGACAAGTTCAGTCGTGACATTATACGGCAACATCAGCTAGTGTGGGGCTGATGGCGATTATGATCTTGACGGGGGATGTGTTTTCAAATGACCAGGCTTACTTCTTAGGAAGGACTGTGAATGCTGAGTTGCAGTAAAACTAATAACCAATGTGTCTTTGAGAAAGAGGTAATACATACATGTGCCCAACTCCTAAAGGAGTGTATCTGCACCTCTAAAATCTTTGTGGGTCAGGCACGCCCTGGTGAAGTAGCAGTTGGGTAAGCCACCTCTGAAGGAGCACAGTCCAAGTACATCCCAAGGACCTGTTCGGGTCCCAGGCTCGGGGGGAACAACCAATGTGAACAACTAAACAAAAATAAAATAAAGTACTTCTTCCTCCTCTCTTCCTGCCTGCCTACTCTCCTTCATACCTGCCTGTACCTTTCCTTTATTAAAAAAAAAGTCTGTTTGGTTCAAGAAAATATCAGCGATGGGGAAATAAAAATGTGTAGGATAATTGAATTTGAATGAACTCGCATTATACTGCAATTAGGGGTCTCCCAATTTCCCTCTTTGCTGTGGCATATTAACCTCTCCGAGCCTCAGGTTTTCCAAGTATCAGTGGACAGAGTAATATCTTACTCCTAGGGATAGAATGAGGGCAAAAAAGTGTATGTGAAGATTTTAACACAGGGTCTCAGTCATAACCAATAATACTCTTTATGAGGCCACATCTGAGGTGCAGGTCGATATGGGCTACAAAACTCCTAGTTCTGCCGTTCACCAGCTCTGTCGCATTGGGCAAGTCACTTAGCCTGTCGGAGCCGGCCTCGTGGGGTGAGTAAAGGCTTAGCAGGAATGCCCGGAGCACCAGGCCCTGTGCTGGCACCAGCGTCAAATAGTCTAACGAGGCCCTCCCTCCCACGTTCTCAGCACTCTGCCTTTTTGATCCCTGTAAAGCCTGAAGCACTGGATGCAACGCAGCACTCGATCACACAATGCCTGGTACTGTCCTCTCGTTTCTTCTCATGTGCTTACCTTGGGCTTTCCCCACAAGGCTTTGACCCCCTAATGGCACCATCTGGGACATGGACCGCTTTAGTATTCCGTCCAGGTCCTCATGTAGGTGTATGCCCAATAAATCTTTGCTGCTTCGAAGCACCTCTGATTGATGATTCTTTCCCCACTGATTTCTCAAGGTTTCACCCAGATGGAGCTGAAACCCTTGGGGAAAACAGTAACAGCCATTCCAAGTCCCCAGATACCTGAGCTCTTGACTGCTGAAAATGACAAATGGGGCAACCAAAGGGCCTGAGTGCCAAGAGACATCTGACAGCTAAGGAGAGGGGACCCTCAGCCCCTGCCTGGCCCTCCCAGCCACCTGACTCGACAGTAGTGCCTGTGGCTTTGCAGGGACAGCTGTGGCCTTAAATGGCCCCAGAGCTTCAGATGCTCCCATTCTCTACATAGTTGCTGCTTCAATGCCGAGGGCAGGCTCGTCTGTGGTCCCAGTAAGGAATGGAAAGGAAAAGTTAAACAAACATGAGAAAATGAGAGAGGGGTTGAGTAAGGACCTGGCTGCAGGTATTTAGCATTTCTACTTAGTTTCCTCAGCTATGCATAAGCCATGAAAAGGGAACTTTCTACTCTCCCAATTCCTCTGTTATTTCTAATAGTTTGCTATTAAAAGAGGGATAAAAGACTCAATAAAGTTGCTCATTGATGGAGAGCTGAGAGGGGACTATACTAATTTGTGGAACTAAAGTTGCCTTGAGTGTAAGCTTCATAATTCAAGGCTGTTTTTGGAAACTGGGATAGTTTTTAGAAGCCCAGTTTTTTTTGCTGGTTTGATTTTAGAGATTTTTAATTCCTTAGTTCATTCATCTAACAAACTTTTTTGAGCTAGAGGTTAGTTCCTGTAAATACAAAGTCTATCTATTCAATAGGCAAACGTGTCAAATACCCTCCATGCAGGCCCTGTGTCAGGTGCTGCGGATAAAAAGATGAATGTGACAGATATGGGTCCTAGTGTGACAAACCTAGTAGAAGAGGTAAAGAAATGGCTACTTATAATATATATGGTATAATGTGCTAAGAGGGATTTCGAAGGCTAGTAAGGGCATTCTTAGTAAGAGCCCCAGACCTAGACTGGGGGGCTCAGGAGTTGGCCAGGCGTGGAGGTGGGTGGTAGAGAGGCAGACGGGAAAACTGTTTTGGGAAGAGGAGAAATCTTGTGTGAAAGAACTGGAGGAGATGGACTGAGTTGTATAATGTGTGTAAAATAAAAACCTGAGGATTCTGACTTGAAAGTTAAAAGCTAAGGACTCTGGACTTGAGAGAAACATGAAAGGATTTTATTAGCTTGTGACTGGATTGTCTTGATATTTCAGAAAGATAATCTTAGAAAGAGCAGCACTGCATGTGGAGATGCAGGTGGAGGGGTAAGATTGGGGAATAGTTGGGAAGCTTTTGCTGCCAGTCAGGTGAGAGAAGATGGTACTCAAACAAAGGAGGGGCTGTGAGGATGAGAGGGGTGGGTGCGTTCAGGAACCATATTGAGTGTGGAATCAACAGGTGGGGTGAAGGAGAGGAGTGGCAAAGGGAGAAGCTCAGATTTGTGGGTTCAGCCACAGGATGAAGTGTGGTCCTCTTACCTCCTCAGGAATAGCAAGAGGAGTGAGTTTAGGGGAGAGATGTGTTCAGTTTTGGATCCTGGATCCACTGAATTTTAGGGGTCTGAAGAATTCCCAAAGGGAGAAATTCAGGGGCATTTGGATGTACAGCTGTGGCGCTTGGGAGAGTCTGTTTGGTGATGTTGATCTGAGAGTCATGAGCATATAAATGGTATTTGAAGTCATGATGGTATAAAGTCGAATAAAAAAACTGCCTCTGCTCTTGAGAGCGAAAAGTCTGGCATGAAGTGGGGCTCAGATACACATACAACATCAGGACCCAAGGTGAATGGTGCAGCGCAGATGGCGCAACATTCAATGGTGGCACGAAGCCTGGGAGGGTCAGAGTGTGACCGAGAGGGGCCGGGGCTGAGTGAGAGCTGGGCAGGCGGGCCAGGGAGGGGTGGACCACATAGGGGAACAGGGCGTGCGAAGGCAGGGAGACCACTAGCAGCATTGCTTAGCAAAGGAAGTCCTCAGTTTTCTGGAACGTTTCAGTGTTTTCATCTCAGAGAAGAGGCAGAAGCTGCCTCTTGAAGCCTTTGAGGAAACTCCTGTGTCCACCGAGCAGGCCCAGTGCAGGAGAGCAGGAAATTTTCAAACACAGAAAAAAGTAGAGAAAATAGGACAATAAACCCACATGCCCTTATCACCCTGCTTTGTAACTGGGCAGTAAACGGAGACCAGTGAAACCACAGTCCTCCAACAAACCCAAGAATCTGTGACCTTTCACTAACCTACCATCTAGTTACAGATAAACGCAACCAAGAGAGACACATGGACTGAACCAGTTTTCTTCCACTGAAGCAAGAGGACATGTGATGGCCCTGATATTCCAGCAGACCCCCGTCGGCATCTGTAGTCCCCACGGCTGCAAACTCCTTCCTCCTCTGCCTGCACTGCTCCTCACCTCTCTGAGCTCTGTGCCCCTTCAGGGGGTGAAGTGGATGCAAGACGGAGCAGGTCTCCCACTTCTTTGGTGCCTCTCGAACGTTAAGCCTAGCTTCCTTCCATCGACATTCGTCCTCCTTCCATCGACATTTGTCCTCTTGGCCTTTTGAGGACAGCGAGAGCAGATCTGGGTCCAGTAAGTTTCAATAATTATTAACATTCTGCCAATCTATGCTCATTTACTCATCTCTGTCTTTTGCTCGCTGGCCTGGTTTAACTTTCTCTGATGGAGATAGTAGACAGAAGAGTATAACAAAGACGCATGCACTCATGACCGAGTCCCAGAGAACAGCGACACAGGCTCGTTCCTTCTCTCCTTGCCCCCATCTGCTGACATCCTTCCTATCATACCATTTCAGTAAGTACCTCCAAGAATGTATTTCTAATAGATAAGGACTTAAAGATATAATTGCAATGTCGTGATCACATCCAACAGAATGAACACTCACTCACAGCGGCATTTTGAAAACTCTGGGGAGGTGTTTGGCAAGGTCAGGAAATCCTGTGGGTGCAGCAACGCCCTGAATGTCCAGGTCAGTGTAGATCTGATTCCTTTACCAAGTGTGGACAAGCCAGGGTGGCCTGGCTGAAGAAGGAGCCAGAGTAAGCCCAGGGAAGTGCAGGAGGCTCATTCAAAGGTCTGCAGCTTGTAGAGAAGCTTGGTGGGGGTGGGTGGGTGCCAGGGAGCCCCCTCAGCCCTATGGGGTGTCCCTGTTAGGAGGGAGGCATTGTCCCAAGGAGAGAAAGTGGGAGAAGATGAAATGGAACAGGAAATGAACAAAGAAGGAGGTGCGAGGAGAGAGAGGGGCAATACTGAGAAAGAAAGAGGAAGAGAAGAATGAAAATGAAAATGAGTAACAATGGAACACCCACAGCCTGCCAGGTGTCAGGGACAGGGCAGCTCCCCCTCCAGGTTTCCAGGAGAGGTGGCACTTGCTCCCCCCTTAGTGAGTTTCTCTATCATAGCAAGCTTAGCTGCAGCATGCATATCCGTGTTTGTAAGGAAGAGGCTCTGAGTGCTTGAAGAGGAGGGGGGGCCCCCAGTACAGGTGAGGGCAGCCTCCAGGGAACCTTGGCATAGGGTGTCCGCAGGGCAGCACCCATCAAAGCTCGGGAAGGAAGGCTGTAGAATGAAGGGGGGACCTTCCGTCGGAGGGGGCTGCCAGGCAGTGTCTCTCTGATCTTGGGATCTTGGGTCCATGCTGAAGGGTCCAACCAAAAGTGTCCCCTTCTTGGAGAGCCCTGTCCAGGATGGGGGTACGGGGATAGGGGGTCTTGAGTTTCGGTAAACCTGCAGGAAGAGTTTCTGGAGCTCCTGGGAGCAGCGGTGTCCAGGGCACAGGGTGCGGCTGCGGCCAGTGCAGTCATGTCTGACTCCCTCCCAGCTGGAAACGCTATGGGTGATATCACCGGTGGAAAAGCGAACTCTGAGGCCGAGAGTGGCTTCCTCAAGGGCTTTGGGGGAAAAGGCAATGTGACCCGAACCAGGCGGTAGCCTGACTACTCCAAGAAGCTTCAACACCCCTATACTCCCTGGTTCCTGACCCAGTCCAGGCTGTGCCCTCCAGCGGCTTTGTACGTCCATCAGCCAGTGCTCATCTCCACACCTAGTGGAAGCACCCAGGAAGAAAACGGGTTCCCAGGCTCCAGGGAGTTACTTCACAGTCTCAGCCTGCCCATCTGTCACGGCCCTGAGTTTATATTCGCAAAGTGCTTCTTTCTGGGAAGCAGTGGGATGGATTGCAAGAGACCCCCGGTCCAGTGATGACCCTGACCCAGAGAAATCTCTTTCCGCCCTTTCTTATCAGAAATGGCGCGGACTGGAGGTGAGCTGAGTTGGTTAGCATCAGCATAATGACTGGGGGCCACAGGAGGCCCAGGGACAGTCGGCAGCGGCGGGTGGGTTCCCAGTCAGCACACAGCACCAGGAGATGAGCACATGACCAGCAGCGCAGGAGACTCATCTTCCTCTGTGAACAGCAGGTACGAGCAGATTCGTTCTCCTGTGCTGGGCACGGTTCTAAGCATCTCTCCCATACCTCTCATGCATGTTGCACGCGTGCAGTATCTGATTCTTGATTTTTCAGAGGAGGATTCTGAGCCACTGAGATGACATCATTTAGCAAAGGTCACACAGCTTCTGAGGCCAGTGTTTTGTTTGGCCTTTGTGAAGAACATGCATTGCACTTTCCTGAGGGAAAAACAAGCTGATGTCAGGGATTCTTTCGAGAGTGTCAACTTCAGAGCCTTTGCTGAGCTCACTACCCATTTCGGCATAAAGTCCCAAATGCTGAGTGCAATCTGTGTCTCAGCATGACTGATTTCATCAAAAGGACCTTCAAGTCCCAGGAAAAGGTTAATTCGTGTTTTGTAAGCTCAAGGTGGGGCAGGAGAGACAAGCTTTCAGCAGGGCTCCACCAAGCCACATGACCCAGGTTAAAGCTCTCTCTGCAAAGTCTGGTGCTCTGGTAACGCCCTTCAGAGGATGCTTAGTTTCCAATGCTGTCCCTTCTGGAGGGGTTTTGCTCTTAAGTCACCAACACGGCATTGCGTTTGTGAAACAGGAACAAGCAGTGCCTCTACTATTTCTCTAAGTTTGCTCCGAAGATGGCGGAGATCACGTGCTGAGCTTCTCTTTCTTCCACCAGGCTCTCGGTCTGAAATTCCCCAAGAGCTCGGGGCCCTGCGGTTCTGGGCAGCCGGCAGTTTCCCCCACAGTGGCCCTGGCATCGTGCCTCCTTTACACAAAGCAATCACTGTTGCAGAAAATGAGGGTCCTGTGACCATTTGGCATCATTCCTTGCCTGGCATTCGTGTGGGAGAAGGAACTTTCTTTCTTCCTGACAATAGATTCTGATCACAAACCAGGTCCCTTTCAGAGAACAGCTTCCCTTAGAATGACTTTCCTAGAGGTAAGAGCTGCGTGGTGAACAGAAGTGGTTTCCTGCAGGAAACATGTCAGTGCCACTGTGGCATCATTAGAAGGCATGGAAAGTCCTCGAATAGCACCCCCCCACCCCCGCCCATTGTCAGGCCTACCCTCCTGTCACCCAGGCCTCTCTCCCTTTATTCTGGTTCTCGCCTTGAGTTTGTTTTAAATGGCACCCCAGCTAGTCTCTGGGCTCTGTGGCTGTTGTATGTATATGTAAATAAAAACAAGTGTATACTGAGATCCCCAGCTTGCATCCAGTCCCACAGGACCCATTCAAGAATTCCCCCTTTCCTCACTGTCACGTCTTTCTCAGATGGTGAGAAACCTGACTCCCATCATCTGCGGTTGATTTACTTATTTGTTCACCCCTATTATACATGTAGTTTTAGAACAGCTAGTACCCACCTCTATGAAGAAAAAAAAAAAACTAGAACCCAGTATGTTTGTCTAATTCTTCTTGTCTTTGACCATACAGATTCCAATGAAAACACTGCTTTCCAAAATTACTTACGCCAACTCTCTTTTATTTTCTTTTCTCCTTTCTTTATGGGTGCATCTTAATCTTTTCAAAGCCTTTCCATTTCTGGTTTCCCCTTTGTATCATTTGATTGTGAGGGAAGAAGAAACCATGACATGTGGAGGTTGAATTAGTTGGTTGCCTCTGGTCATTCAGGCAACTGGTCCATGATTCACATGGGGTATTTTGGGTTTCGCTGCTGTTTTCTTGGTGGGTCTGGGATGCAGGGGCAGCAGTTACATGGAATGACTGGTCAAAGGAGAAGGTCACGTGTGTCTCAGCAGCCTGTCTCTCCTTGGTTAGGTCAAGGTGCCAGGGGCAGGAAACTAAGAAAATCTCATGACTCAATCTACTTTCCTTATAGATGGGGAAACAGGTGTAATGAGGAAAGGTGACTTATCCAAGATGAATTGGCTGGCTAGAGCCAGAAGTGGGGACAGGATTCAGGACTCTGCAAGCCCATATTTGTGTTCTTTTCACCACGTTGTGTGGCTACAGCGTCAGAGGACACAGACCTGCCGATAAAAAGTCCTTAGAAATGGTGTAAACAGGTTGTGGAGACTTCATCATTGCTTCCTAAAAAGAGAGGTAGATCCAGGAAGGTTCATTCATACCTTAGTCATCCTGATGGGTAGCAGGCCTCGGAAACCCTTTTCATGAGGATGCTGCCAAAAGTGAAGAAGGAAGCACCGCTTCTCCCAAAGCCGAAGACAAGCAGACTCTGAAGGTCAAGAAAGCAGCACTGAAAGGCATTCACAGACACAAAGGGGGAAGATCCGCACATCACCCACCCAAGACACGGCAGCTCCAAGGGCAGCCCGAAAATCCTCCGAAGAGCGTCCCCAGGAGAAGCAAGCTTGACCACTCTGCCCGGACACCGAGTCGGCCATGAAGGAGACAGAAGACAGTGCACACTGTGTTCACTGTGGATGTCAAGGCCCAGGGCCACCAGGTCCAACAGCTTGTGAAGAAGTTCTATGACATTGACATGGCCAAGGTCAACTCTGATCAGACCTGATGGAGAAGAGAAGGCATCTGCTCCACGGCTCCTGACTATGGCTTTGGAGGTTGCGAACAAAATCAGATCAGCCTGTGATCTGTTGTCCTTGTTCCCAGCAGTACCCCTAAACCCAGTCCGGCAAGCTACCTCTCAATATCATTTTTAAATATGTGTATCTATCTCTCTATCTATCTGAAATAACTGATGGGCCTGGAAATTTGAACCCTACATGTCACACAGTAGTAACCTCTTCCCAAGTGACAGCTTGAGGGACCTTGCGAATTTCAGAGGTAACTTTTTTTGTCAAATTAGTATCATATTATCTCTTCACTGGTATCCTTCTAGTACCTAAACACCAAAGAGAGCAGCGTCTGTCCTGTGTGGTTCATGGAGCTATGTTAATCAAATCTTTTATCTTTTCCTTTTTCTCTACTAACCGCTGGTTTCCTAATCTCAGGCACAGTACATGAAACATAAATATTTATTCAATGAGTAAATGAAGGATCCTATGAAATGCTTACGCTAAAATACTTTTGTTGCTGTAAAATCCAATTTGTTAATGGCATCAGCTAATGCTCTGACCTTTGGGCACGTTGCTTAACTTTTCTGAACTTCAGTGTCCCCATTTGTCACACCAGTTGCTCCATGCTCATCGCATATTTTGAATTAAATTACATAACCTCTAAGGTTCCTTTCAGAGATGTAATTCTGTAATTTCAGGATTCACTGTTATTATAAAATGCATTGGGATGATTTCCAGGTTGATTTAGGACACAAAAGTATGACACGTTGATTTTCTTTTGTGTGTCGATTCTAG
Organism: Solenodon paradoxus; assembly: GCA_004363575.1. NCBI lineage: Eukaryota > Metazoa > Chordata > Mammalia > Eulipotyphla > Solenodontidae > Solenodon > Solenodon paradoxus. Next base: position 126,316 of record RJWH01002511.1, on the reverse strand, counting down.
TTGACTGGCAGCGATGGCCTGTAATACAATGTTGAGAAGGACTTGCATGATCTGTGCTACAGGTTATAATGATTGGTTAGTGATGTCTGTCATGGGCACAGAATGAAAAGCATTAGCAAGTATGTCAAAGATCTGTCATCCCCAACTTAGATCCTCAAACAGTGACTACCCTGGAATTTTGGGGAGTAATGTTATTTTTATTTGAGCTTGCGTGATAATGGAGAAACCACTTGGTGGAGGTCAGGGTGTCCTGGAAGTAAAACCAGAGTTCTGTACATGTGAAGTAAATCACCCCTTTGCCTCTCACTGCCTCTCTTCTTTGTCAAAGAAAACATGATTGATCGATTGTTGAGATGTGAAGTCCAAATAGATACATGGCCTCTAATCTTGAGGACAATGAGAGTGTAGAATGACCAACACATTTGAAAAATGAGCTCATTTATCCCATTAGTGTGTGTTGGACACTACCAGGTACCAGGCAGGCCCAGGGAAATGGCATGATACTGAAAAAGCAAATGATCACTCCAGGGTAAAGCCTTTCTCCCTTCTCTTTTTCCTTTAATTGAGAGCGATAGCCAAAGCATCGACTGGTCAGTATATGTGGATCTATGAGCTTTCTCCTATAGCCCTATTTCCCTTAGTCTACCCTAGTGGTAAGGAAATGATCATTTTTGTGTCTGACTTCCAGAATTCCCCGAGGAAATCTACAGACGAGGCTCTTTAAATCTCTCATTGCACACAGGGGAACCTAGCCAGTCAGGGAGCGAACACCATAGCTTTCAGGCACCATCTATGTACTTTGAAACCCCAAAATGTTATGACCTTGAGGATGTTTCCATTCCTTCTTGCCTATGCGAACATGTGTCGAGGCCTTTGCATCATGGTTTGGGGGCATGTGGATAGCTCCCTACCTGCCATCCCTTCATGGCTGTTCAGAAACGTGTTGAAGTGGAGGAGTGACATGGCAATCTCTGCCCTCTTTTCCCTCCAAGGGGGTTGGCATCAGCTTCCAGTTACCCTCCTTGCAGACTGGTCTTTCTCTACTGTCCAGTAGGCCCTGAAAAGGCTGTGCTAAGTGAATGACTACTTCAGGACTTGCAATAACCATTTTTCTCCTGTCCCAGATATGACACAGTCACTTCCCCAATAGAGCCATCACTCCAAGAGGAACAGGACGTCCTTGTAATAGAGCCAAGAGTGTCACATGATCAGACAGCTAGGGGCCTCCTGGAACCTCGTTTCCCCTTACGTTGATGGCCAGGACTCGTCCACAAAAGCTTATCTTTGACAGATCCTGGCAGCCCATCCTGAGTCTACCCTCTTACATGGTTTCAGTTCAGAGCAGTTTCTCCAGGGAATCGTGTTTGATGAATGCATGACCAGAAGGGTGCTTAGGGAGAATTCCCACGAGGTACCTCTAGTAGTCATGTGGACGTCTACTCAGCAAGCCTGCACCTCCACACTAGAATTGGGGAACCCCTGTGATCTGTTATCCTTGTTCCCGGCAGTACCCCTAAAGGGGGCTGTAACATTTGGATGAGCAGCCCAACTTGCTGATTGGGGAATTCGTGGCTTAGTCTGGAGCCAGCTGGAAGAGAGTAGGAAGCAGAGGAAGGCAAGGTTTTCCTTAGAACTCAGGGTCAGGCAGAAGAGCACAGGCATTGATGAGCGATAACCCCCAGTCCTATTCTCAGCTCTAGACCCCCAGATCTCACAGAGACATGGTCAGGTTTTATTGGGAAGTTACCAGGCACTCCAGGGGAAAATATGATTTAGGCAGCCATGTGGGAGCAGGGGACGGGGAGCTCGGAAAGGTCTTGAAAAGGTCCAAGGAAGGGGAAAATTAGCTGAGTCAGAAGCCCACAAGAGGAACCTGAACTAGAGGAACTTGGTCTGTAGAATCAGAGGCGGCTTCACACTGGGAGAGTTTATTTATTTAATCTGGACTTGCTAGTGTCATGAAAATCTTTACGAGATACACATTGATTTGACATTGACTTAGTGAAACTCCCAATCAACTAAGAGTCACCTTTGGGGTGAATGGGAGGGTCTCCAATCAGTCTAGGAAAAGCCTCCGCAATGACAGGAAACTAGGGTTGGTTTCCTGCATTATCTGGTCTGACCACTCAAACCCTTCTCTTCTCTCCAAGGTTGAAATAGCAGGTAAACGCCAAAGCTAGAGGGCTTTTGACCCCTGGAAGACCAGCATCCAGGTGAAGTCATGTAACTTCAATTCATGTTGGGACATGGGGAGAGCCACTGGGCCAGGCAGCAGACCTGTTAGAGGGGAGCTGCAGACAAAGGAGCTGATTCTAACTGGTCGAAGCAGCAAGGCGTTTATGGGGGGACACTGAGGAGTCCCAGAAATGTCAGCAGTGCTGAAGGAGCAGGCTTCAGGCTGAACTGCTGTGACACCTCCCGGAGCCACAGTGCAGGTTGGGGTTGTAGAGAGCTGGCGTCACCGCCAGGCACAGAGCCAGTGTGGCAGGGCACTGTCACTGCCACCTCTGATCCCAGAAACTTGCCACATCTGCCCCCGCCTGGAGCTACAAAATATGTGCCTGCCACCCTTCAGTCTCCTCATGTTGTCACCTCCAAATCAATCTCATGTGGGTACATGGAAGTGCTAAACCCACGTGTCTGTACCCAGCAGCACAAGGGAAGATGAGAAGTGTCCACACACACACACACACACACACAGAGTCACACTCAATGTGAAAGGCCTTAAAATGTGGGGAGATTATGCAAACAAGTCGGGAACAACTGATATCCACTACAAGGGGGTTGTGAGCTGTGGCCTGGGACACTCAGGGAGAGGCAGTCTGAGGAAAGTGACCCACTGTGGTCACCAGAAACTCCCTGCTGGGCCTCCCTCAGTGCCATGATGCTCAGTGGGTCTCCAGCAAAATGGAGAAGTAAGAAACACTTGTGTTGTAGGTTTTTCATACAACCAAACCTAAACTGCAATCACTATTTATTTAGCTTTAAGATACTTTCCAAAAGAGATCTGAGTCAAGCAGGCTGTTGTTTTGCACATTATAATATTCGTTTGTTCTGGGTGTCATGAAAGGCACAAAGCGGTACGCGGCGTCTTTCCTGACAGGGAGCAAGGGAAACGCATACTCACCAGCGGCATAGAAATAACCGTGTCATGGAAAGCATCAAATGGGTTATTCAGACCACAGTGACTGAGCAGCTCAGATGGAGCTGTCGTGTGGGCTGGTCGAGGCAAACTGTGGAGCCAGGACTGGATCTGGGCCTGAACAAGGGGAAAGGTTCAGACAGGCAGGAAGAGGGAGGCTGTCCTGGAGGGTGAGGTGAGACATACTTGGAGTGGGTGACTCTATAAATGAGATTCTTTGAGTAACATTCAGCTAGAAATTTGGAAGCTGTGCAGGGTTGGGGCAGAATTGTAAGAGATTAGCATAGAAACTTCAATTGGCACCAATTCTGGAAGTGTGATCGCCCCATGTAATAGTCAGGACTATTGTAGTTTCAAGTCACAGAAATGCAGCTCAGGCAGGCCCTGGTGGCTTAACAGTTAACTCTGTGACTCCAGATGACATAGTCCACATGAAGCCCAAGGGCCTGGGTTTGCAGCCCACGACTTGAGGGAGCAAGACATGAACAACTAAATGGTGGGATAAAGACTTCTTCCTCCTCTTTCTTCCTGCCTGCCTGCTTCCTTCTGCTAAGTAAATAAATAAATGTGCATGTGTGTGTGTGTGTGTGTGTGTGTGTGTAAAGAAATCTAGCTCAAATTAAGATAAAAGAGAATTTATCATTACATCTAATTAGAAGTCCAGTGGTGAGAAGTTTGCGATGTGGTTAGCTCTAGGTATTCAGGTATTTAGATGATTTCATGAGGAGTCCGTATCTCTCAGCTCTGGATTCATGGGTATTGGTTTCAGTTTCTACCAGCCTTTCTCCACGTGATAGTCCTTGCCAAGCCCAGGCTTGCAGTGACTCAGTTCATTAATCTCTTTCCAAGATTTCTAGCAGAAAGCCCAGTGTTGAGGCTTATTGAATGGCTCAGCCTGGGTCATGAGAACTCACCTCCTTACCGTCACTGGAACTATACCCATAGCCAGGGGACTGTGGGAACTGTCCCTGACCCGATCTGGAACATGGTGGTTTAGAGGTTCACATACATCCCAAGGATGTGGCTTTGTGATCCAGGACTGGAAGGAGTAACCAAGATGAACAACTAAATACAAATAAATAAAAATTTTCCCCTCCTCTCACTTCCTGTCTCTCCGCTTGAACCTTTCCTTTACAAATAATAATTGGGACTTTTTTCCTTGTCTATTATATGTCTGCTCCTCCCAGGGATGGGCAATGAGTCCTTTGAGGGGAAGGACATGGCTTATTCTCTGTAATGGTCCTAGAATATGGTGCACAGAAGATGATAAAACAACATTTATTGTACTGAATTGAATTTTATAGGCAATGAAGAGCTGTTAAAATTTTTTATGAGCCTAGGACTGGCACAGTGTGTTTTGTTTTTCCACTAAGGTTAAATAACCTGGAGGCAGTGTTCAGGATACACTGAAGGGAAGGAATCTGGGGAGATTCATTCAGTGGCAATCATAGTATTTGACCCTGAGAGTAGTTAGGATCTCTGGTATTTAGCAGTGACTGGTAAGTGCTCAGCGTTTGTAGAATGAATAAAGTCTAACAATTATGTGTGAATCAATGTACTTAAGCCAATACTTAGGGGTAAATCATGAAGCTGAAATTGGGCTGCTTGGTTGGACAAAAAGGCTGAAATTTTTTAGGATATGAGAATGAGAGATTTGTGTATAGATTGAACACCCCATGATGAGAGTCCTTAGTTTCAGGTTATTGCTGTGTGTCCGCCAGCCCCATGTGCTTTTTCTGCAGGCATAAAGCTCAGAGGGGTCCCAGCATCTCTTGCAGGCAGCTAGGAACAATGACTGAGTTCTGATCAGTGGACTGTGGGTGCAAGTGGCATACATGACCTCTAGGCCTGGCCCCTAAAACCTTTTTTGTGGCCTATCACACTCTCTCTTGCCTTTCATTTGCTGACTCCATGAGGAGGATGCAGTAGAGGACTTCAAGGCCTTTGGAGATGACGAGATGACAGAACCACTAGCATGAAGGGGCTTCAATCCCTGAATGACTGTGTGGAGCAGACATCCTGACTCTTAATTTCTCACTGGTCTGAACAAGAGTGAGAAAAAAACCTGTACTGTGCTGAGTCACTGAGATTTTGGATTGTTCTGAGTAGTCATACTCTCACCATAACAGGACAACTCATTTTAAACTGGGGAGGGTGAGAGTGGACACCACCATCACCAGTAAGGGCAGAGTCCTGACTGCAATTTTCCTCCTATAAACTGAAAACAGACAGACATGCCCACAGATAGAGGGCGCTGGGGGAGAGAGCGCTGAGTATCAGGGAGGGTTTGAGTCTCTTCCAAGCATGAAGATTCTGAGAAATATGCAAGTGGAAGTTCAATGGGCAGTTGGAAAGAGGCCGGGTCCAAGATCGGGTTAGAATCTGTCCTCAGAAAAGTTGTCACTGAAGCATGAGAGGAACGACCTACTTGAGGAAGAACTTGAGAAGGAAGAATGATGTGGGTGCAGGATGGAATCTTTGTGACTTTCCAGCGTTGGGAGATGGCAGGAGGAGGAGCGGGAAGGTGCTGTCTGAAAGGTAAGAGAGATGCCTAGAGAGACATACAAGCCAAGAGTGGAGGAAGATGAAGCAGGAGGTAGGGATCAAAAAAGGGACCAAAGAGATTATATTCCACACACCGAAGAGAGCCAGAAAGGACCTTACTTCTCCAAGGACTAAGATGAACAGAGAAAGGTCATAGTGTGAGAACAGAAGTAGGGAGGAGTTAAGAAGAGAAACCAACCATGTAGAAAATAAGACTAATCTGCCCACATTATGACTGGATGGCAATGTATAGTGGGGATTGGGGGTGGGTGTCTTGCTTCACCCTGGAAACTGAGCATATGGTATGGAGATGCCCAAGGCATCCCTCAGTGTGATTTTCCCCAGGGAACTGGGAATGGGGGAGTTGTTTTCGTATACAGATGTCTGACAGTGGAGAGAGATGCCACACTGGGGTCAGGACTCAGCTAAACTTGGCTATAACTGCTACACAGAACCTGGTGAGGTCCAGGAGATGAGCTGTTATCCTTTGCAGTTCCTCTGACCATGTGATGGAAAACACAGGCAAGCTGTTCCACCATGCACCTTGACACCAGAGAGGCGAAAAGGGCAAGGGTCTGGTATACAGAGAGATAAAGGATGTGGCTCTGGGTCTGTAGTAAACATTTCTGAGACAATTATGGTGCCTGACTCTGTGCCAAGAGCTTTCCTGGATTATCATAATTTATTATCCTGGTGCCCACCCCCAAGGTAGGTACCATTACTAACTCTTCACTGCAAGAGAGAAAACTGAGGCAGGCTTACAGAGGTCAAGCCACTTTCTCATTCAAGGACACAGGCCACTAATGTCCAGATCAAGAACTTGATCTGAATGGCTTGGCTTTTAGACTCTCAAAGACTGATCACCCAGAGAAACTGAGGCAGCACCTGGGCGACACTGGCTGCTGGGGGCGGAGCTCCTGCCCCAGCACAGAGCGGGCTGCTGTGCTAGTTTGCAGCCGCCAGAAACAACACAGGCAGCGCTTCAGGACAACACATGACTCCTCGGCAGCAGGCTCTGGAAGCGCTTCTGGAAAGTTCATTCGAATCATACCAGACTTTCTTTAAGGTAGAAAGATGGATTTGGATAACCCTCACAAACCTGCTCTCCTCAGCACCTCCCACTCTGCGTTAAGGCACAGTCACAGTCCTGGAGATGTCCTACCCGAGACTCAGTCCTCTTACCTTTGGATATGCTGGTGGCCACTGCTCTGTGACCTCCTTCAGGGAGGTCTGGCCTGATGCCGCAGTCTTGATGAAAGCCTTTCATTCCCTTACTGTACTTGATTCTTCTCATTGCACATGATATATTGTTTATGAATGATCTCTCCCTGTTCCCTCAGAAAAGCAGAATTTATTTTGTTCTGAGGTGCATCCCTAGTGCCTAGAGCAGTACTTGGCACACAGTAACTGCTAACAGATATAACAAATATCTGTTGAATGCATGCCTGTTTCCTGGGCCCTGTAAATCTCTGTCCATGCTTTACCTTACTGACTCCTCAAAGCCTATGGCTTGCCCATACTGGGCCAAGGGACCAACTTTAGCAGGTGGTGGAGAAGACACGTCCCCCCACACCTCTGCCTGCACTCTCTTAGTAAAACCCGGGTTTAAGAAGCCCCAAGGATAGACCAAACAGGCACAGCAGGCTGTGAAATTCACAAGGTCAGGCATTCAGGGGTTCACCCAGGCTGCTATTAATGGCACCAGCTGATTCTAACACCTTCCCACTTTCTTTGCTGTGAAAGTCCTTGGGGGCAGAAGACAGTCACAGCTCCCAGAGCCGTCTTTCAGAAATTAGCAACAGAGTGTGGTGGAGCAGTGGTTAGGTCAATCACCTCTGAAGGACACAAACCACATACAGTTGGGTTCAAGGCCCAGGTAGAGGGGCAGGGAAAAACCAATATGAACAGCTAATTGAATAAAATGCTTCTTCCTCCTCTTTCTTCCTGCCTGTTGCCTACTTGCCTTCATTCCTGCCTGTACCTTTCCTTAAAAAAAAAAAAAAAAAAGGAATAGAAATTTGTAAGAGAACCATTCATGTAAAAGTTGGAGGGACTTCAGCTCCCGGCTCCCTGGTGACCCTGGGGAGGAAGATCTCAGATCTCAGAATAGTAGGGGCAGGAGAGGATTTGGAGCAGATAAAGAGAAGCTTTGGGGTTTTCTCTTTTCCTCCCACTGCCTCAGATTCAGTGGAAATGAGAGCATTAGTTCAACGAGAACTGGGGTGCAGCACCCAGTTTTCAGATAATTAGGAACTCTTTTCCTAGGCTGGGCCTTTTCAGGCAAACAGGAAGTTTCACCATGTCACACCCTGTCCCTTTCTAGATCATGTGTTTAAAACTTTGGGGGCAAACTTTAGCCTAGGGTGGCTCACAAACTTTCTGAAGTGACAGGTTATAGCACTGACCTGCCTTACACTATAGACCCTCTTTCCAGTTCCTTCACAATTCTGACTGAGTCTCCTCTTTCTTGCCCTGATGTTCCATTTACTATTCTTGTAAGTGTGTAAGTAAGTATTTCTTGTACATTAAAATGCATTTTTATCCAATAATGCATCAAAAAGATCATCCATCAGGACCAAGTGGGATTTATTCCAGGGATACAAGAATGGTTATTAATGTCATACATTAAGTTATTAATGTCATACACCGTATCAATAAGATCGAGGAGAAAAGTCACATGATCATATCCATGGATGTAGAGAAAGCTTTGACAAAATCCAACACCCATTTATGATAAATCCTGTATAAAACGGGGATAGATGATACATACCTCAACATAATAAAGACCATATACAATAAACCTACAGTCAACATGATAGTCAATAGTGAAAAATTGAAAGCATTTCCTCTAAGGTCAGGAACAAGGCAAGGCTGTCCGCTCTCACCACTGCTGTTTAACATTGTGCTGGAGGTCTTAGTCAGAGCAATTAGGCAAGAAAAAGAAACAAAAGAAATCCAAATTGGAAAGGAGGAAGTAAAACTATCATTATTTGTAGAAGACATGATTATTGAAAACCCTAAAATCTGTCAAAAAAACTGCTAGAACTAATCAATGAATACAGCAAAGTGGCAGGTTACAAAATCAATACACAAAAATCCATTAAAAATTGTATATGCAAACAACATGCTAGAAGAAAATGAAATCAAGAAAAACACACCACTTAAAATAGAAATAAAGAGAATAAAATATCTTGGAATATACTTAACAAAGGAGGTGAAAGACCAGTACAACAAAAATGCAAGTTCTTCTTAAAAGAAATAGAGAAGGATACAAAAGCTGGAAAGACATTCCCTGCTTATGAGCAGGAAGAACCAACATTGTTAAACTTGTCATTTTACCTAAAGCAATATAATGCAATCCCCATTAAAACACTACTGGCTTATTTCAAGGAAATAAAACAAAAAAATATCAAAATTTGAAGGAACATAAGACCCCAAATAGCAAAAGAAATAATGAGAAAAAGGAAGAATCTGGAGGGAATACACTCTCAGACATTGAGCTATGCTACAAAGCAGTAGAAATCAAAACAATATGGTACTGCAATAATAAGAGGCACAGATCAGTGGAACAAGATGAAATTACACACATACAGTCAGTTAAATCTATGCCAAAGGAGTCAAAAACATATGAAGGAGAAAGGAAAAAGTCTCTTCAATAAATGGTGTTGGGATAACTGGACAATCACATATAAAAGAATGAAGCTAGATCATTCTCTAACACCATTCACAAGAATCAACTCAGAATGGATTAGAGACTTCGATGTAAGACTGGAAACTGTAATATTCTTGCCAGACAACATAGGAAAGACATTCCACGGCATCCATCTTGGAGAGACCTTTGGGGACTCAACTCCAGCATCAAGAGAAACAAAAACAAAAAAAAAACTACTGGGAATACATCAACTAAGAAGCTTCTTCACAGTGGAAGAAAAGATCACCAAAACTGTGAGAAGATATTTCATTTCATTTTTCTGACAAAGGCTTAATATGCAAAGGACCCATAAAACTCAATAACAGAACAATCCAATCCAAAAGCGGGAAGAGAAATTGGAAAGACTTTTCTGAAGAGGATATACAATGGCCAACAGGCACAGGAACTTATGTTTCTACTCACTGGCTATCAGGGAAATGCAAATCAAAACAATGAGATATCACCTTATACCTGAGACTGCCTATTATCTAAAAATTTGGAAACAACAAATATTGGCAAGGATGTAGAGAAAAGGGAACACTTTTGCATTGATGGTGGGAGTGCAAATCGGTGCAATCCTTATGGAGAAGAGTTTGGAGATTCCTCAAAAAGTTGAAGATGGAAATCCCATAGGATCCCACCATTCCACTTCTGGGTATTTACCCAAAAGACACAAAAAAACTTATTTGCAGAGATTTGTGCACCCCCATGTGTATTGCAGCCCTATTCATAATAGCTAAGAAATGGAAATTACCTAAATGTCCAGCGTCAGATGAATGGATAAAGAAGATGTGGTGCATATACACAATGGAATACTACACAGCCCTTCAGATGAAAATCTGTCATTTTAATCAACATGGATGGGTCTAGAGGGGATTATGCTAAGTGAAATAAGTCAAAAGAAGAAAGATAGTTACCAGATGACCTCACTCATAGGTGGAATGTGAACAGACAAAACAAAGGAACAGATGAAATAAAACCGACACTTGGACACTTGCAATAGAACTAAAGTGACCAAGAGGAATGGGATGGGGGTGGTAGTGGGGCAAATGGTGACAGGGCCCAATGGACAATGGTGAAGAACACTTAGCAATTTGGTGGAGGACATGGTGTTTCGACATACATCTGAAGAATGGGAAACTGCACATATTGGGAACCAACGCATATGAATTTAATTTTCATTTGTAGAACAAAGTTACTGCAATAAAGTATTAAAAAATTAAAAAAAAAGAATAAAACTTGCTCTGGTATATTAAAAATAGGGAGCTAAAATGTACCCGTTACAGCTCAGGATCAAGAACATTTCAAATCCCAATGTCAGCACGCTCTGGTGGAGTAGCAGTTAAGTCTGCTGCCTTTGGTGGAGCGCAGTCCACATACATCTCAAGGACCTGGGTTTGAGTCCCAGGTCCAGGGGGAGCAACCAGTGTGAACAACTAAATAAAAATAAAATAAATAGAATGTTTCTTCCTCCACTCAAAAAAAATGCATTTATTTTGTTATTTTAGTTCTGATCTTTAACAAAATTTAACTAATTTTATGGAAGGAACATTGCATCATAATGCTATATAGGTTTCATGTGTACGTCATTGTAGATGAACATCTGTCTATACTACATCCAGCTCACTGCCACCATTCTGGTTCTTCTTTCAACTAGTCTTTTAAAATAAACTTCCTGTCACTCAAAGGCTACCTGCTTTCTGATGAATTCACAAACCAATCAGCAATATATATGGAAGAATCAGATGGCAAGCCATGCCACAATAGTGGGCCAGAGAGACAAAACCCTGGCCTTCTAGGTGCTGATAATCCAGGGACAGAATAATTTAGTTACCCCAGAATGTGGGCCAAGTCTGTGTCTTTAATGTCTCCTGGTTTAGCCTCTAGAGATATGTGACACAAACAAATCCATAGCTTCAAATGATAAAAACGCAACTCACCCATGCAGAGGACCCCCAGACCATGCAGAGCCTCTCACGCAGCTCTCATCCCGTCCTATTCAATCCTGGAGGCTTCATTTCTGTGCCATGAACACCAGTCTTAGGAGGGGCTTTTTCTGACTGCTGTGTGGCCAAGACTGCAGCCGGCAAACATTCTCCAGGGCTGCCCGGCGCTCGCGGCTCCAAGAGGGTGGAAGCTGGAGGAAAAACCCTTCTCATCCTTGCTCCAGGCTGGCTGTTTGGGCCTCCAGCTTACAGAACTAGCAGGTGAGAAGAGGGAGAACCATCAGATGCAATAAACATTCCCAGATCCTCCTGCAGGCGGGTGAACATCAATCTTTGAATTTGCTGTGTGGTCTGGAGAAGCTTCCCGAGGTTTTCTGTCTTTCGTTATGATCCCATCAGCTGTTCCCTCCTACTTTCAGGGGATGAACAGTTCTCTGTTTATGTTCAGCAGCACGAAGCTCTGTGAGCTTGTGTACACAGGAGGCCACCAAATGTCTGCAGAAAGGGGAGGGATGTGAGAGTGCAGAGACATTTGTCTAAGTGGCAAGTGGATTTACTTCTTACTGGGAAACTAACCAGAGGTCCCCGGCATTCCAGGCCCGAGGGACAGGATGACAGTCTAAAGTGACTCAGGGCTGGGCAAGAGAAAAGCCTAGATGTTCAGTGTGGAAGGACTCTTTGAAGTGACCCTGGCCACCCTGCCCGTGCATGGAGCAGCAGACGGAGGTTCAGAGAGGTGAGGTAACATGTCCTTGGCCACAGTCAGTGGAATAGCTGGCCTGGAATTGAGGCTATCTGCCCTGTAAGTACTGCTTTCCACTCCTATTTTGTATTTAACCCATCCAGAGTCACTTTATTTCCTACAGGTACTTGTCTACATGTTTATCATCAAAAGTACAAGCAATATTTTTTTTTGGTAAGAAGTTTAAATATTCTCAATAGCTGAAAAGAAAAGAATGCCTTGATCACGTCCCCAGAGGGACATTAAACCCCATGCTTCTAAGTTCAAGTCTCAGCATAATAAAACCTGACCCTGCTATGATGAACAGTGTTTCCATACCTGATTCAACTCATACCTTTGAAATCTTTGTCAGGTATATGTGTATATCTGTGTGTGTGTGTATGTGTGTGTGTGTGTATGTGTACATACATGGACACTGTTAAAGGATTTTCATTATACTGGTTTTTGCTGTACCAATAGCTCAAATGACTTTCTAGAAGGATTTATTTCTTCCAGAGGTAATTATTTCTAGAAGAATCTATTCTTCTTTAGAAGCTCAGGCAATATTCATTTCAGTGGTGGTCAGTGCTCTGAATTCTTGCTTTTTGCCTGTGTAGTTGAAACTGGATAGAAAATATACAACTTTCCATACCAGAAGTTCAATTAGAAGGTGGTTATGGGAACTGGGAATACATTTTCCCATAAAAACAATGTTATATATGGCTATGTGGTTTAGTTAATCCTTGAAACTGTTTAACTTCATATATAGCTGAAATGCTGCCCATTTGGAATTAATGCAAGTAGGAAACACTACTTTTGCAACATCCGTGCTTAAATTAAAAAAAAAAAAAATTAAAGCCAAATAAGAATTTTCTTTTAATTGTCCTGAATGTTGATGAACAGATTTTATGAGAAGTAGAAATAGGTAAAGACTTTGGGAGAATTCTGGATGGAACCTTTAGATATTTTAAGGACCTTGGGTTTTGGGTTCTGGTGTTTGAGCATGGTTAATTTGACTTTTATACTTAGAGCTTTTTCTTCCTTCTTTAAAACATCATTAGCCCCACTGTTTAAGTCACTCAGGTGTGATTAGGGCTTGGGCTTTTGCTGACAAGTGCAATAAAGTGAAGTAAGAGAGGAAGAAGGAAACATCTTTCCTCTTGAGAACACTAAGTGGGAGTTAGAAGAGTGTCAACAAAGAAATGGACTGTGGAAGGGACGCCCTAGGGTATGTGGGACCTCTGGTGTCAATTCGGAGGCAGGAGGCAGAGGAGAGTAGTGGAGAGGTGACACACAAGGCCAATCACAGGGCTCAAACTCAATGGTCAGTGGTGATCCCTGAGAGTCTAGAGGCCTGAATTCTATGATGTGAGTCACCCCCAAATCAGCATGCCGACACCATTCCAGCAGCTCAGCCCCATGTGATTCCATGAAAGAAATATCCTGCTGGCTAGAAGGAATGATCCACTTGCTCTCATGCCCTCCTGAAACCTGGATCCAACCAGAACCCTAGAACATCCCCATAGACATGACTTCCAGAACTCCTCTGGGTATCTGGTCAACCCTATATGTCTGGAAAGTGGGAAGAGTAAGGTACTAGGGAATTAGAGGAATCTGAGCTCTCCATAGAGCGGAAATGCGGTCTGGAGTGAAAGAGGGGACATGGGAGATTTTGAGTAGAGCATGAGCTCCACTGGTGTAAAGGCAGTATTTGCATATGAGTCCAAGAGGCTTTGGACAATACAGGGGGAAAAGGAGAGGACTTGACATTGCAAATTTTCCCTGTAAGAAGAAAGGGGATGTTGGGGATGAGGTGCGGTCACTTCTCTGCACCATCCACCAAGACATTTGACCCTACCCCCTAGCTCAGCTCAAGTTAAAGCAAATCGAGTGATGCTTAACTGACATCACATGTGCAAGTTAGGAAGAAAGCAACCCAAAACTCCTAGTGCTCACAGTGCTTGGTTTAGAGAAATAAAAGTTGATGAGGATTACCTGAAAGTTATGCAATTTATTTTTCAGTTCTTAAAATCTGTCCTGGAATCACACTAGCCATGGATCTGAAAAATGAGCTTTTGATCTCCAATGGAAATGCTTTCAACACACTCAGCTTCATTAAGAAGCTATCAGCCATCGATAAGGGATGTTTTAAGAGACAGAATCATGAAACTCCTTGTCATAGTTATAGTAAGAATATTATTTTCTTTAAGTAGATCAACAGAAAAAATTCCTCTTAGGTCTTCATTTCAGGAATAGCTGCTTTTCTTTTAAACATCTAGCTTTCATTTTATGGGTACTATATACCATGTAACTAACCAGATCTCCTTTTTCCCTTTGCTTAACTTACTAGGAAGCCCATATTTAAATGTGAAACAGACCCTTACAAGCTGAAGGGCATGGCACCTTCACCTTATTTTTCAAAAATTTTCCTATGTACCTATTGTTTTGCTATTAATATATTGCATGTCTCTTTTTTAAGTTATCTTAAATTATTTTGAGAACGAGTTAGTTAAATAAATACAAAGGTGGCAAAGGGCGCTAGCTCACCAAGTCTGTGCGAACTCTGGTTGGGTGGCTTGAACAACAGGCTATTCATAAGTACAGGAAATTTGCAAGACTGATGTTAGAAACCCTGAAAGTACCTGTACTATTTATAGTTGCATTTTTAAACAAATTCTTGAATCTGAGCAGTGAATATGTGCCATTCTCACTGGAAAGGTAATTATCAAATTCCTTAGTAGTCCATTTGGCCATGGTATAGAAGTAGCCTCTACACTCAGGGGAGCAAGAGACAGGTTATTTCTTTCATCTAAGCAGCACTGTTTTCTTTTTAAGGTTAATGCCATGTATGTACCCATTTAAAGATCAAAGTCCAAATACTTAATCAAAACCACTGATTTCTGCAACTCCTCAGCCAATTTTGGACTAGATTTGTAACCAACAAGTAGTGAAGAAAGCAAAGCGAATGGAACCAGGCTCTTAGAAACTGCAGTGTGTTGAATTTTTGTTTTCCTACTTAGCACTCAATACTGAACCCTACTGCTCTTGCAAATATCTCTTTATCCTCAATTGGGAAAAGAAACAGTCTGAGACTAGAAATGGACTGAGTGAAGCAATGCACCATGTTTATTTTCTAAATATCTTTCTTTGTTTATGTGCTCCTTCTGTTTCTCCCTGTCATCTGGACTCAGGAGGGATTGGTGATGCGCCTACCTGGTACCAGATGGTACAGGTACTGTGGGTCCAGCTCAGGGTCCTGGGGGTGGGCAGGGCAGAAGTGTGATTCATGGAAATGGTTCAGTTTTTCTGGGCCAGTTTCTACAAGAAGAGCCAGAGGTCAAACCAGGGGGAAGGAAAAGAGTGATCCTCGTTCCTCTCCACCAGGAGTAAGTCTCTCACCTGCTTAGAATCTAGGAAACCAAGGCTAATTTCTAGTACGAATATGAACAGTGCAGAAAACTGGCCCAGGATATGGAGGGGCATTTGAAAAGGAAAGAATTAGCCCGTTATATATTATTTTTTTTTGTGGGGTGGGGGGAGTACCAAATTACTTTATTTGAAAGAATGATACAAATGAAAGTCTTAAATGAATGTTTAGGTGTGACTTATGGAAAAAGTGAAGGTAATGCTAACACGCATGTGCTATGTGCTGCCTTGGTGACCAGGGAAGTCATCCTTTTGCTATGGGAAGCCAGCCTGAGACTTGGCTATGCCAGGGTATGCTTGTCAAAGAGACACGCTGCCATGCCAGATTCAGGGCCCCCCCCCCTCCAGCAGAAGTTGATTACTCAGTCATCTACTTCTTTGATGGATTTCACCTGCTCATTCAGGTGACCAGTCTCCAGGAAATTACACAACTAGGGGTTGTTTTTTTGTCAGTAAGCCCATTGTATTCTTAAAGAAAAGACTTTGAAAAAAAATCACAACTTGTATATTTAAAAAAAAAAAAAAATAAAATAAATAAATAAATAAAAAATAAAAAAGCATCTTTCCTGGCACAGCCCAGTGGAGCAGTGGCTTGGTCAGCCTCTTTCAGCAGGGAGCACAGTCCTCGTACATCCCCAGGACCTGGCTCTAGACCTGGGGCCCCAGGAGAACAACCAAGATGAACAACTAACATAATAAGTAAATGTTTCTTCCTCTTCTCTCTTCCTGCTTGTCTGCCTACACACTTTCATTCCTGTCTGCACCTTTCTTTAAAAGAAAAGTAGACAACAAAAAGAACATCTTTCAATTTTTTTCCTTGATGAGCTAGGGATAGAATAAATACTCATCTGTGTACACTTTTCCTAGGAAAAAAGCCTCTCAGAAATGCACAGTGGTCCTCTCCAAGTGGTAGGATTCTGGGACATTGTCTTTCTCATGTTTGGCTCTATGGCCTGATTTCCCCGCAGTGAGTGGGAATGCAATATGGTTGGTGCTAAGTAGGGGAGGAGGATATTAGTCAGTGGATAAAGAAGACAGTTATGTCCAGTAAAATTACCTTGAAGACAACTTCCCTATTAAAATAGAAAATACGTATCTTTACGTATTAAAAGTAGTTGTCATGTGTTTAAGGGCACAACGTATGACAAATACGTGTCTTTCGATATCAGAATCCACTTAAGGCTAGCTTTGTGAGCACTGAAGCCACCTTGCTCCTCATTCGGTGGAACTTATATTCATGGAGTGGTATGGCCTGAGGAAACATCTTCACTCCTCAAAATTCTCTCTCCTCCTCCCAGGATCTGGTGTGAGGGCTTATCCTAACACTGGGGTTGCAAGGCGAGCCATTACATTAACTTAGATTGCATACTGTAGGTCAATTTATTGATCTAGCATTTTATTCTCAGGTGAATTTATTCAATTCAATTCAACCCATGAATTTTGAAAGTGAATCTATTCCAACTTCACATAAGATTAAGGAAGCCTAAAGCATAGGGTGGCAAGAATAAGGTAGGTCTGGGTATAAATACAGGACCTTTTAGGAGACCACAAGGGTGCCTGTCCATATTTGCTTGGAAATTCAGCCTGGAAGCTGTGGGCTGCTGCAGTGAGCATCATCTGTGAGGACAGCTCTTATAGATCATTTGCCTAGGTGGCAACCTGTTCTGATTAGGGTAGGATGGGAGACAGGAGGAGAGATAAATTGGAAAGTTGGAGTGGAATAATTTTTATGTACCCCTCTCCTTCACTCTCTCATCTCCAAAGAGAAACAGGTCAGGAGAGATGTCTAGGGTCCAAGGCTGAGGAACATTCAATCAATACCCAACACATACTTACTGAGCATCTATTGTGTGTGAGACACGGCTCTGGGTATTGCGTCTTCTTGGGAATAGCCTATATGCCTTCCCTCCTCTTGGGAAATGATTTGTCTGACAGTCATAGGGAGCAGGGTTGAGTTTTGGAGTCAGATAGACCTGAGTTCAAATCCCACTTCTGGCACTTGACAGCTGCATGACCTTGATGAAGTACCCGCTTTTCTAAGCCTCAAGCAAGTTTCTAAATCATTCTGTCAATGGGAATCACGCTTAGTGAGCACCTACTATGCGCAAGATATGGTTGACAGGTACTGAGTAAGATTCTGCCCAAGAACTTTATAGACTATGGAAGAGACTGATGGTCGTATTTTCAGGCTAGTTCTCCAAAGGGAAAAGAGAGACTCTTATGAGACTGTATAAATCGGACCCCAATTTGGGTCATTTTGAGGAATGAGATTTAAGAGAAGAGCTCTAGGAAGAGCTTCCTTTGAGTTGAAAACTGTGAGATGAGAAGTCACCAGGTAGAATCCCAGTGTGGGAGAGAACATTCCAGAGGAGGGTAAAGCATTGTCTCACCTTCAGCCTATGAATCCCACTCCTAACTCCATTCATCCCCGAGAGCAGAGGAAGCCCCTCTTAACTAAAAATAAGCTTTTCTCCTCTGAGGAAACTCCTGTCACTTTCCAGAGCCCCCCAGGGAGCCAGGTGACTCTCGCCTTCATGGCCCACCCCACAGGACGTGTGGAGCTGGTGGTCCTCAAACTGCAGCCTCCACCTTCCTGACTAATCTCACCTCTCCAACAGTGTGTCTCCAGCAGGGCTGGGCTCCCAAGCCGGGCGCCCGCCAGTCAGTCTGGCGAGGGAAGGAACTATTTTGGGAATTTTTATGATGGAACAATATTTTTTGGGTAAACAAACGGAAAGCTATTAAACAGGGATGCTCGCCCCTTAGCTCTGGATCACCTCTCCCCTCCACTCTCCCCTTGTGGAGGATCACAGAGGCAGCTCTGTCCAGAGGAGGAAGGTTCCTCGGGGCTGCCCACCTTCAACACACACCCCATCATTTCTCTCAGGATAAACATCTACAGAAATGGGGGAGATTGTCCCCTTCCCAGGCCCTGCCTTGGATTCCTTACAAACAAAAGCCCTTGATGCAGTTTTGAAGTGGGGGCCCAACCAGCCCAATTAGCCCTATAGGGCTTGAGGATGGCTTGAATTTCAAATGTTAGCTTTGGAAGAGACCTTTGAAGGCAGCTGCCACCTCTCTCTTTACTCCCTTTAAGAGGTGAGGAAACCAAGGGCCAGACAGGAGACATCCTTCCCAGTGTCACAGAGCTCATCAATCAAAATGAGGCAGAAATCTCAGGCCTCAGACTCCTAGTCCTGTTTTTTTCTTCAGGGACAATAAGCCAGACTAGTGGTCAAGAAAAAGGAAGAGCAGAGTCTAAGCCTCAAGTTTTGCAGTGAGCCTACAAACTAGGCCCTCAGAAAATCACAGACATATGAATTTCCTAAACACATGCCATGCTCACCCTCAGCCTCTTAACTCCTGAGGACCAGTCTTTCCTCTGTCCCTGACCTGACCCAGTGATCTGGTCTTTCCAGGGTGGACACCTTAACCTGCAGTGGCACTAACCTCTGACTGACAACTGTGCTGGCTAGGATTTTGTCACCAAGGGCATCTCTTTGTTGTGAGGAGATCACCGTTGCCCAAGACTCACTTCTCTAGAAGCCCATCTTGTTCTTTTCAGAGACTTCCAAGTATCCACAGTTTAATCTGGGCCCAGTGTTCTCTGACTAGGTGACGGCCATTTTTAAAAGTTTGAGCTCAGAGAAAGATAATGAGTCCCCCAACTGGAAACAGGCTCAATGCCTTGACTTCCCCTTCTGACAGAGCTAAGAGGCCACTATACTGTGATAGTAATACTAGTTACCTCTTCTTGAATCTCCACTGGGCGACTACAGACAGCTCTTCAGTTCATGCTCACACTAGCCTGCATGGAAGGGGTTATTCGTTCCGCTTTACAGAGGAACATACTGAGCCCCAAAGCAACTCCAGATCACATGACCCGTAAGTAAGTACGGGAGCCGGGATTCACTCCAACTGTCTGGGTGTAACCTCACAGGTCTTCCGGCCAGACTGCCTCCAAGTATAAGACAGAGAGTCTGACCAGGATGGTGGCAGAAACATGTATTGACAAGGACTTTGCCTACAAATTCCAAGAATCAACTGCTGGGGTTGAAGGAAACAGACAAGTAGAACATATCATGTAGTTTTTGAGTCTTGCATGAGTCATGAGTCTTCCATTTACGAATAACAGAAATTTAGTTCAGTCTAGTTTAAGTAAAAGAGTTTATTTTTATTTGTGTACCTGAGAAGTCCAGGTAACAGTTGGCTTTGCGAACAGGTGGGTCCAAGGCACCTGTCTCCTCCTCTTGACAATGCTTGGTTGATTCTCCAGGCAGAACGCATCAGCGGTGGGCGTTGCTCAGACTCACACTTTCTCAGCAGCCAGAGTACTTCTCATTTTGGTGAGAAAAAAATCCAAGGAAGGAATGTCAATTGGCTGGCGTGGGTCATGTACTCATTTCTGAGCCAATCACGATGGCCAGGGGGATGGAAGACTCCGCCCAGGGACTCGCACTTCGCTCAACGTGCGCCAGGAGTAGGAAGGAGCTTCAGTATCTGGTGGCTGGGTGACACGAGCTAGCAAGACAGGAGCAGCAGATACCCCAGACCTGGGAACTGAGAGGATGATGGCATCACTGACGATGAGAGGGAAACGTTAGGAGGAAGGGTTAATTAGGAATAATAATATGTTATTACAATAGTAATAAGCGACACATTTTACAGCTTACAAAGCCCCTTCCAGATACTCGATTAAACCCTCATCAAACCTTGAAAGGCAGGCAGAACCGGTGTTGTGACTGACCACATTTTACAGATACGGGGACAGGTTTAAATGATGTGTTCACGCATGGTGAACTCACACTCATGTTCTCCGAATCCTAGCTCAAGAGGAAGCCATGCCGAGTGTGAACTGCCCATGTGCTGAAACAGACGTTACGGCCACAGTGACAGTCACCTGAGCATGTCACTTTGAGGCCATTTAGTTTTGTGTGGTGCCCTGTGCCATGGGGGCGGGTATCTTAACTGGCTAGTTCACGCCTGTCTTAGTGCCCACACTGTGCTCAGCACACAGGAGGCTCCAAACACAGAGTGATCCGATGGCGCCCTGTCGAGGGGCTGAGTCTCTTTCTGGGGATGGAGGGTGGGGACCAGAGCAGGAGTGTTGGAGAGAAAAGGAGGAGGTCCAAAGGGCAGCTTGGTTGGCCCCCGCTCCAGACAACTTTTGTCAAATGTATCACATGCTGGACAGACAGGTAGGATACACAGGATCTAGAGACTGAAAATCTCATCGGTGCCACTGGGCTGGGTTGGCAGCAAGTGAGATGTGCCTTCTGGGGCACAAATGTATGTAATTGCACTTCTCTTTATGTTCAAGTTAAGTCAATCAAATTGCACTTATTGAACACCAACTACATATCAGGTATTGCATATATATTGTGCACCAGGTAGATGATAAGTAAGATAATTTCTGCCATTTAATGGGCCGCCCATATATTTCATCTTCATTACTTTCTAAGTAATCTGTTAAGCATTGGGTATACAAGATTGGGTAAAATCTTATTCCAAGCTGGGTGTAGTGACACATTTTATGTCCAACTGATTATAATAATACATACATACAATGTGATAAGTGATTTGATATGCATATAAAAAGTGTTTTGTTAGTAGTTCTATATTGCATATTTGAAAGTTGCTAAGAAAGCAGATCTGTTTATTTTTTAAAGGAAAGTTTCAGCAGTAATGAAGGTGAGAAGAGGCAGACAGGAAAAGAGAGAAACAAGAAGCATTTCATTTATTCTATTTAGTTATTTATCTTGGCCATTCTCATGCTTCTGGGACATGAACCCAGGACCTTGGGATGTTTGTGGACTGCACCCAACCTCTACTCCACCAGAGCACACTGAGAGCAGATGTTCAATGTGTTCACTACAAGAGAAAAAGTTCTTGTAATGATGAAGGATAATGGACAATAATTAGACACATAGTGATGATTACTTTACAAATATCAAATCATGTTGTACACCTGAAATTAATGTTATTTGTCAATTACACATAAAACATAATGAAAAAGAGATGTATGGGATAGTGGAGATGAAAGGGAAAATTTTTGTTTGAGAGATTTGGGGGGCTCTTGATAAGGAGATATTATCTGAGCTGACCAGTGAGCAAGGGAAATACCTGACATGCTTAGGGGATAAATAGTGGGCTGTTTGAGGTCAGGAGAGATGCTGCACTGGGGCCAGTGGTGGAAGTGGAGGGTGGGAAGAAGGCTAAGATCAGTCCAGGTGTTTCACTTTAGATGCTCTGTACTTGGAGTGGAACCCTTGTCTGGTTCTGGCGACTATGTTTTGCCTTTCGTTCATCTGCTGGTTTCATACTAGTTCTCTGGTCTGCAGGTTCTGTCTATGGTTGGCCTGGCTGCCTCTTAAAAGGTAAGTGCCAGTGGACAAGTTTCCATGCTTTGTTTTTCTTTTTGTTGTTGTTGTTTTGTTTTATTTTTGCCTGAGCCAAGTACAGTATGGATCATAGGCAGGTGCCCAACGCTGCTGTGGTCTCTGTGGGAGCACCTGGCCAAGACCTCTGCTGGGTGCCTAGGGAGCAAACTCCAGGACAATCGGAGTTGCTCCTTGGGCTTCCCTCACCCACCACCTGCTGCACATTCCCTGCCTGTGATGTACCTGCTGGAATGTGCTGCTTGTCTGTGGACTTGCACTCCCCCTTGTTTGATAATAGAAGTTCTGAGTATGTGATGGGCACAAGGCCAGTCCATCTCCCTTAGCTTGTTATGTCCACAGGACTGTTGCAGACACTGGAATGTGGGTAGAAGTGGGTAGAAGTGACCCACATTTGAGCTGGACCGAAACAGCATGTATGTATGCTTCCTAATTTTTCCCCTTCTTACAACAGGGAGTGAGGACCAAGAGAAGCCACGTGAGACAAGCAGCAGAAGTTGTGTGATGAGGATGAGAGTCAGAGCCTGGACCACCTGTCTCTCAGCTGGCGTATTTTTAAGCCTTTTTATTAAAGCAACCTGGTTTGCACCTAAATCTGTTCAGCAGAAGTAACCTTAAACAATGTGCTCCTGGACAAATCTTGCTAGGTCTCAGTTGCCATGTCTGTCAGATAGGTCTGCTACTCAGTCTTTTCTTGCTCCCTGGGAAGCATCTAAGAGCTGCAGACATGCTATGAGTTGAAAAGCAGAGAGCAATGGAGCATTTCCAGGGTGAGTACACAACCGTAGTCTCTGGCCGTGGTCTATCACTCAGCTTTTTCCTCTTGCAGAGGTTTTGAGCAGCTCAGGTGAACTGCTCGTCCAGCCAGGCCAAGGAGGGTCTGCTGATGTTCACCCTCTACTCAGAATAATTCTCTCCTAACTTTACAGTTTGTCTTGGCTGTCATAGGCCAGACCTGTGGAAGTAATCTGGGTTGAAAAGCTTTTCTTCGATTGTACGTCATGAAACTTGCTGAACCTGGTTGAATCTCATTAAAATGCCACAGTGTTTGAGTGTTTATGTTTCATGTCCATGATGTTTGAATGTTGAAATTCACGTGAAAAACGTAAGCACTGAGAGGAAATAACTGGCAGAATCTGGGCCCCTGTTTCAGGAGGAAGGGTACTTGATGGTGACCGCAGTGTTGATAGAACACCTTGAATCTGAAGGACATGGTAGGTCCAGCTTGGAAGAACCTGCGCGTCCCACTCTGCTAACTACCTGGGAACATGATGTGACTTTTCTCCTGTAACTCTATGCCTAGTTCCACTGCTTGCTCAATATACCTGGCTGAGTTACGTTACACGAAGGGGAGAGAGTCCATGTGATTTGAAAGAGCAGACTAAGAGCGGAGTTTAGAGGCGTGTTAGGGACGTTAAAGGAAAAAGGGAAAAAAAGGAAGACTTTGAGGGAATGAAATCAGGTAATGCGTTTGAAAAATTAGAAACAAATTCCTTCAATGCTTCACAGCAGGAGAATTGTAAAACAAATTATGACCCGATCTCTCATTCCAGTCTTAAAAATGAAAGTATAACTTGTCTTCTGTGCACCAGAATCCTATATGAGTAGGCCTTGGGACAAAATTCCTGTCACTATATTATGTGGCTTTGTGTAATGTTAATGATAAAGTCTAGGTAAAAACATGGAAATGCTTATGATATAAATTTAGCAGAAGATGGAAGGGTCAAAATTTATGTCCAATGTGATGACAAACAGATTTAAAAGAACTGAATGAGAACAAAGTGAGAGAGGAAATATGGCAAGAAGAAAACAGGGTAATGGAGTTATGACCAACTTTTCTGTATTTTCCTAACTGTCTGTATTATAATTGTATTCCATTCATGAATATCTTTTTATTTTCATTAAAAACATACTTTGCAAATATTTATTGAAGTAATGCTGTATTATAACCATATATAAGTATCAGGTGTGCATCATTGTAAATCAACAACCTTATATAATACATGGAGTTCCCCGCCAGCAGTCTAATTCTACCCTTCACTATATAATTGACCCCTTTCACCTCATTGGCTCACTCCATCTTGCCTTCCCTTCTGTTAACCACTAATTTTGTATTGTAGACAATTTGTGTTTGATTTGGTTCATTCATTGGTTTGGTTTCATTTGTAAATCTTAAGATTTTTTTCAAAACTAAGAAGAGACATCGTCTGACCAACTGACCGCCCCCACCCACCAGGTCCCCCCTGGTCCAGCTGGCTTTTGAGGAATACTTCACACTGAACAAGTCTGTCTCCTGTGCCAGCTGCTGTGGACATTCTCCAGGTGTTGGGCCTGCTGCAAGGAGTCTGAATCATACATGTTAAAGTTTGGGAGGGGTCCGGATATGCAGAAGGGCACCCCTATTCTTGGTCTTGGCAAATCAGCAGCTATCTAGTAGACATGAAGAGACCCCCTCATCCAGCACAGTGCAGGAACCCGTGTTTCTCCCGACTCTCAGGGCCTGGGCAGGAGATGAAAGACTTGGCCAGTCTCTTTTTCTTGGGAATGGATGGGCCAGGCACCGTGTGCCAAGCCAACGCCGGGCACTCACGGCTGTGCCTGCCTCCCCAGGAGAAAGCAAAGCTCTGTCCGTCCACTCCAAGTAGGCCTCCTTGGGGCGTGACCTCGGGATGCGGCTTGGAATCAGGCAGAACCATTTTTTTTTAAATGATACAAATATTTAATCAAAGAACTACATGCACATGGTTAGAAAAATAAAATGGTACAGAAGGGTGTGTAGCTAAAAGCAGACCTCTCTTCCATTCCTCCTGGGATTCAGTCTTGTTTCTTGGAAGCTAAGGCTGTTTTTTGGTTGTTGTTTTTTAAAGGAAAGGTGCAGACAGGAGTGAAATTGAGCAGATAGGCAGGAAGAGAGAGGAAGAAGAAGCGCTTCATTTATTTTATTTGGTTGTTCATCTTGGTGGTTCCTCCCAGCCCTGGGATGCAAACCTGGCACCTGAGATGCATGTGGACTGTGCTCAACTTCTACTGCACCAGGGCGTACAAGTAACAGCTTTTAACTGTTTTGTTTTGGGTTCTGCCAGTTTGTTTTCCTATCTTTAAGTAATATGTGAATACTGCTGTGTTCTGATGACCACTCTGGGACATTATCTATTGTCGCCCTGCTCTGACAAAGCGGGATTGAGCACATCTGTACATTTCGGTAGACGTGGTCATCCAGACCCTGGCTTCAAAATTGGACTTGTTGCTCAGCTGGAGGAGTCGGCAGAGGGCCAGCTGCCAGCTCCCTTGGGGTCTGCCTCAGCTAGATGGCGCAGGCCCTCCCTGGGGCCACCTGCCTCAGTGACTGAGCACCGGGAGGGCAGAAAGCCAGGACATTTTCCCCCAACTCCAGACTGACAGGGAGCACTGACTCCAGGGCTCTGGGCCCAGCTGGGAGAGGCTTTATAGGGTCTGCTTTGCAGTTTAACGTCTCCCTCTGACCAACCTGCTTTCTTTTTCTTTGCACAGGTGTCCATCCAAATAGACACCATGCGCCTCTAACTGTTTCAGTGTCTGCTCCTTGGGAACCCACCTGTAACCAGCACCCTTGTCCCTCTTGCAGTTTTTCAGAGCATTTCAGCTTGCATTGTGTCAACTTAGCTAAACAGGAACTAATGCTCCCCCGTTCCCTCCCTGTGTGGTTCCAAGTTAGAGTTAGCTCTGAAGGGTGTTTGTGTAAATTTTGGAAGGCAGAAATGAAGCAACAGCCATTTTCACTCTCTGAGGCTGGTGCAGGGCCAGGCA
The DNA here is from genome assembly GCA_004363575.1 of Solenodon paradoxus. Taxonomy (NCBI): domain Eukaryota; kingdom Metazoa; phylum Chordata; class Mammalia; order Eulipotyphla; family Solenodontidae; genus Solenodon; species Solenodon paradoxus. The sequence goes on along the minus strand of RJWH01002511.1, from coordinate 100,662 downwards.
CTGTGGGGTCACTGGCACACAATTCCCCTTGTTGGCTCCTCCAGCTCCTTCTAGGTCCGCTCCTTCCAGGTCTCCTCCTTCAGCTCGTCGGGGTCCTGGACTAGGCACAGGTGCAGCTCCATGATGGAGGCACCTGCCTATATGGAAAGCCACCCACATCACAGAGACCTGAGTCATGTGCAGATTTCAGGCTGTCCTACGGGTTCCATGTGGTCCTCGCTCTTCCTCAGTTTGTCTTTCTTCTGAAGTGCCCGTCCTGCTGACCTCAGGTCCAATGCCAGGGAATAGTCTTAAAATAGGGACTAGACAATCTCACCAGTTCCCATAACTGTGTAAGTTCTAATCCACATAACAGTTCCCCATTTCTTCAGTTCTAACGGATACAGTCACTATTTCTAGTTCCTCTGTTGAGAGCTTTGCTTCATCAGCTCTCAGTTGGACTTGACTCCTTACCCTATTAGGATATTCTTCTTGCCATTCTTGTCTTCCTCTCTCTTCCTCTCCTACCTCTTAGATCAGCTACCTTTTATGTTTGCCTTAAGTGTGGTAACATTTTTTCTGTCCTAAAATCATAGCAAACTTTTCTCTTTTATGTCCATATCCATTCTAAAAGTTGAAGATCCATGAAAAGCATCTGAAGTAGAGTGTTTTATGTGGGTGAATGAGAGCAGGACCTGGTGATGGGCTATGATCACATTTCTTTCCCTGCATGCCCCAAAGCAGAAGCCTATGTCACTCGGAGGACAATGTTCTTAGTCCCAAAATCAAATAGATTTTCTTATTTTATGTGCCACCATTTGCTCAAAAGTATCTTGCTTCTTGTAGTTTCAATTGTGGACCATGGTTTTCTTGTTCGATGATTTGTTTTTCTCAGAGTTTTTGATTGCTTTCTTTCTTTCTTTCTTTCTGTTTGAACAAAGAAAGCTAGGTCTTTGCCTTCAACTTCCATTTATGATATAACTTTTTCCTGATTTTCTATGTTTCTTAGAATCCATCCTATTCTTCTAGAGGACCTTTTGTATGGGACCCACTGGCATTTTACAGGACACCAATTTCTTTTGAGACTTGCTAAAATGCCGTCATCCTGCGATTTCTTTTCACAGGGCCCTGGGTCAATTCCACCACTTCTTGTATTCATCCATTGTCCTTTCACTCCCTTGAATTTAACTCCAGTTTTGCTGGAGTGCATTCTCATTTAACTTATCCACAAGGCACGCAGAAGGGGGAATTCTCAAGCATTTCTATGAAGACTTCGCTCTGTGAATTGGGCAAGCGCCTAACCTCTTTCTACTTCAATTTCCTCACTACCACATGGAGATTATGTCATTTACCTCATGGGATCACTGTGAGAACTGTGTGTGATAACATTGGTAGAGCGTCTGATCCTTGGTGCTGAGCAAACCTTGGTTTATTTCCCTAATTAAGCCACCTTTTCTCAAATAGATTTCAAAATGTTCCCATTGCCTGTGGACTAGAGCCCAATTCTTTTATATGGCCCGAAGCCCTTTATAATTGGATCCCAAATGACCTTTTGAAATTTATTTTCTATTACTCCCTCACGTAACTTGCACCCTGCCAAAGTTACCCCAGCACATCTGTGTCTTCCAGCCGTCAGACTCCACTCTCTGTTCCCTCTGCCTGGAAATTCTTTCTTATAATGCCTGTGTGATCAAAGCTATTTCTTTTCTCAGCTGCTCTTCCTGCTATACCTCCCCTAATCTCTGGCTACATGCAGTCCTGCTCTCTTCTCTGGTTTTTGTCCTTTTCTCCTGGGTTTTAAAGTCATGGCCACATACTTGGTTGACTGCCTGTGGAAGGGCCAAACTTTTCAATGCTTCTCTGCAGCTGGGGCCGCCACAGTGTTGAATGAGCCTCTTTTTGCAGTCTGGGCAGAATCCAAGATGCCTCTAAGAGAGCCAGAAAACAACCACCTCCTTCCTTTTGCCCGTCAGTGCAGCGCTCCTTCCCCATAAACCGCTCTTCCACCGCCCCTCGACCTCCCATGGGAGGGCCAACTTTACTCTCTCGGAAGCTGCCTGTTTGGTAAGTTCTCCTGGGAAATTGCTCGAGCATCAAATAGCAACTCCACTGGGATTCAAAGGAACAAAATACACCTAACCCCCACCTATCCCCGGGAGGAGTATCACATTAACTTGTCATTAACACTAGCATTTACTCACTCATTCTGCTGTATTAGACATCCTGGTGTGTCTGCACTGCGGAGGGCTTGGGGACAGGGAGAGGAAAGCATGATTCCTGAAAGCAGGGAAAGCACAACTAGAATAGATTGATTCACAGGTCACTTTCCAGCTGAGAGAAGGACGTTGAAATGCCCGAGGGTAAGTGGGTGAAGGGCTGGGTATGTAGGTTGGGATGGGATGAGTGAGTGGGACAGGAGGCGGTCCTTCTACAGAGTGTGGGGAGCCTGGGACAGATCTCTCTCACAGTTTCATTCTCAGGGTGATGACACCTGATTGGCCACCCAGGCTAGGCAGGAAATTGAGGAGAGAGTGGAAGGGAAGGTGATGCAGCCTCTGAGCACAGGGGTCTACCTCTCTCATTCACGTGCCTTCCTCTCTCCTGATGCAGATGAGACTCTGGACAGCTCCTCATTACCTGTGAGGGAGCCCCAGAGAAGGGAAAATCCTGTCACATCCCTGACTATTTCTGTTCATTTTCAGGATAGGCATGGGTGGCGTGGAGGGGGAGGGGGAGAAGGGTGTCCCAAGATGACACTATTCTTCAGGCTCAAGTCTTCAGAGCCAAGCTAGACCCAGTCTTCCTGACCTAGGTCACTGCAGAGGGCACCCAGCATTGGAGACGCTGCAACTTAGAAACGTGTTTCTGAGTCGAGATTGCAACCGGTTAAAGGTTAATTTCTGTCTAGTGGTCACATCCCAGACTGGTTGCTCCACAGCAGACAAAACTGCCTTTGTAGCCAGTGGGACCAAAGGAAGAGGGGAAACTAAGTGCTTAATGTGGCCAACCAATTTCCAGCTTCTATCAACACATTTCTCTCCAGACCACTCCAAAACTAAGCTTTGCTGATGTAGAGCTGGGGGGCTGTGGAAGCTGGCGGAGGCCTGGCAGTGCCCACAAGTCCAGGTTCTCATGGACCTTGGTCAGCTCTGAGGCAAACTGGGCCTCAGGGTAGAGAGTCCTGTACCCCAACCTTCTAATTGGGATTTTGTGCTCTGTCTTATCCTGAAGGAAGGCCATGCAGGAAATCCACCCATGCCCAAACGAAAACCACAGTTCTTCTTTATTTTCATCCTTTAAAAATATTTTATTGGAGTAAGATTGGTTTATAACATTATTATAGGTTTCATTATCCTTTAACATCTCATTAACTACATTGTGATGACTGCCAAAGTGTAGTGTCCATCCTCTACCTCTTTTACCTGATTTAGTCACCCCTCACACTTCCGTTCTGATAACCACCAGGTCTTCAGAGATAGCTGGTCCAACTCTTGTATTTCAGCAGGAAGCTTCTATTATCTGTAGAGACAGTTACTGGGCTAGGGCGAGACTCCATGTTTCTTCATTCCAATTCAAGGATCCTTTCTCATATACTATCTATGACTTTTTTTCTGGAAATGTGTATGCTTCAACAAAATGGCAAGAAATAAGAGGGCAATAAGCTCCAAAGGACCTAAAGATGATGGTGCTAGCTAAAACAAAGGGACCAGCCTACAGGCCAGGGGCTGCTGTGGTTTGCCCTATGTCATGCTGTTACCCACAAGCTGAAAGCCAAGGAAATTGGTGGAATTCCAGTCAAGTCCATAGGCCTGAGAACCAGGGGCCCAGAGCTATAAACCCCAGTTCAAGGGCAGGAGAAGACCTACATCTCAGCTCAGACAGGTTGGCAGGAAGAAAAAGGGGAAATTCCTTTGTTTCTCCCCTTGGTTCTATTTACGTCCTCAAGGCCTTGAATGACAGACACCCATCCACACTGGAGACAGCAGACTCCTAGACTGAGTTCACCTATTAGATGCTAATCAGACAAAAACACCCTCACAGACACTCTTAGAAATAGTGTGTAACCAGCTGCACCACTGGTCCCACCATCACAGGCTCCAGTCAAGTGGACACCTAAAATTAATCTTTACCATCTCCTTACTCTTCATCCATCTCATGGGTTTGCTGCTTTCCCCCGCCTCTCTGGATCTCAACTATGAAAAGGAATCAACTGTAGCTTCTCACCTTCACTATGCCTTCCACACATATATAAAGCTTCCCAGTGATCAAGGACCACTTGAGTGGGAGTGAAAACCATGGGGCTTATTGGTCATGCAATGGTAATTATAAACAAATACACACTGTCCAGTGAAAACTATGCTAAATCCCTGGCAATTTTTCTGTTGCTTTGACAACGAGGATAACTTTTGGGGGACTAAATTGATCAATCATTTCCAGGTGTTATAGATATGGAGGAGGCAAGTATGCCACGTAGGTTAGAAGATAGTCAGTGGAACCAGATAAAGACCTGGGTTCGGAACTCAGCTCTGCTATGTTTTACTGCCTCTGTGATCTGTGGACAGTTTACTGAACCAACTCGTGTGCTGCTTTCCCCATCTGGAAAATGGAGATAAAACTGAAGTGGTTTGGAGGCTTAAGTCAATGAAAACATATGCAGTACCTAAAACAGTGTCTGGCACATAGTAAATGCTCGATATAGGTGAACTCTGATTATTGTTATTAGAGAAATATGTGCAAATAACAACCATTTCTTGAGTGTGTTAGACTGAGGTATGGCGAGTGCCAGCAGCTCTAGGGGATACAAGAGTTAATGAGAAGAATGAGACATGAACTGTATTCTTGAAATGTTTTCAGTCTAGAAGAGAAGATGCTAACACATCAAAAGTAAAGAATGTCATGCCAGTGAGACCAGTAAAATAACAGTTTTGAGAAGGGAATTGGATCCTAGAGGATGAAGAGTAGAAAACAGACCAGAACCTAAGCATTCTGAGATCTCAGTTATGGGGAAATTACCTCAAGTAATCTGGGGCAGTTGGAAAGTGAAAGTTTTTTCAGGTTAGAGACCTGGTGTGTGAGTGTGTGTTTGTGTGTCCACCCACTCATAAAAAGAAAGACTTTTTAACACCTCCCTGTAACCTCATTCCACAAGATGGTTTCATGAATTCATTAACACCTCAGCTATAGCATCTTTGTTGCAGTAACCCCAGTTCCCAGGGCACCTGGGGAAATTCTGACAGGCCAGCCTTTCCTGCTAGGGAGAGAGGGAGGCAAATAGAGGTTTCCAGGCCAGAGCAGAGATGGGCATCTACCCCTGAGGAAGTGTACTAGGGACTCAACTTTTTGACACCAGGAGGAATATAGCCCAGGGGCTATTTTACATGGAGGATGATTTTTATATATTTCTAAAGTATGGTTGTTTTCTTAAATAATAACTAAGAAAATGAAAGCAATATGTCAACCCGATTTAGAATCTCTTTACTCAGTTATTTTGAGGTGGTGTGTTATGACCTCAGCTATTTGGGCCCCAGAGGGATAATTTATTCTAAAGGGTTGGAACTTGGGTCCCCAATCTAAATAATTTTGAATACCTTGAAAAAAAATCTATATGTCTTTGCTTTGTTTGGTAGAGTATTTGGAATATGATGTAGCCTTTTCTGGGTGACTTCAAGTGCCCGTTATTGGCCTCAAACAAAAGCAATTAGCTGTTTGAAAACAAAGAGAGTTTATTCTGAAACATGACAGTAGAACAGGGGACAGACTGGATAGGGTACTCATGCAGAGACCCACGTGCAGATCCTGAATTCAAGACTAACAACCCTTGAGGGTAAAGGATGGAGAAAGACATCCTGTGCTAATATTAATCAACGAGACTGGAATAACTCCATTAATTTCAGACAAAGATAGCATCATAAAAAGAAAATTATCAGAAAGGAAGGAATTTTGCAGTCATTCAGGAGTTCATGGTTCAAGATGACAAAACAATCCTCAATGCTTTGTACCTAAAAACAGAGCATCAAAATAGGTAATGTAAAAACTGATAGAATGGCAAGGAGGAATAGATGACTCCACTGTTATAGCTGGAGACCTCAACAGTCCTCTTTCGGTAACTGATAGATGAAAACAGGGAGGAAATCATTAAGGATATAGTTGATCTGAACAGTACTACCAACCAAATGGAGTTTGAAAATGTCAACATTTAGAATATCCAACAATAACAGAATGCACATTCTTCTCAAGCTCACATAAAACATTCACCAAGACAGACAGATGACATTCTAAGCCAGAAAACACACCTTCACACATTTAACAGAATGTGAAACATACAAAGTATGTTCTCAAAACTGAATGGGATTAAACTAAAAGTAACAGAATGATAGCTGGAAAACCCACAAATATTTGGAGATTAAACTGCACACTTCTAAACAGGACACAGGCCAAAGAAGAAGTCTCAAGAGAAATTAAAAAGTATTTCAACTAGATGAAAATACCATTTATCAAAATGTGTGGGCTACAGTGAAAGCAGTGCTTCTAGGACAATTTGTAGAATCAAATGCATACATTAGAGAAGAAGGAATATTTAAAATCAATAACTTAAACTTTCAATTTACAGAGCTAGAGTAAGGAAAGCAATTTAAACCTAAAGCAGGTGGGAGAAAAAAAAATTTTGGATGAAATTAAAAACACAGAAACAATAGAGATAATCAGTGAAACAAAAAACTGGTTCCTTGAAAAGATCCATATAATTGATAAACCTCTAGACAGGCTAACCAAGAAAAAAGAGAGATAAAACACAAGCTATCAGTATTAAACACAAAAAGGGGTCATCACTACCAATCCCTTAAAAGATGTATATGACGCATCCTGGTAGAGCAGTGGTTGGGCATATACATCCTAAGGTACCCGGTTCGAGTCCCAGGGTTGGCAGGAACAACCAAGATGAACAACTAAACAAAATAAGTACAATACTTCCTCCTCCTCTCCCTTCCTGCTTGGCTGCCTCTGCTCGCAGTCATTCTTACCTGCAACTTTCCTATTAAAAAAAAAAAAGAAAAAGAACACTATGAACAACTGTATGCTCACCACATTTGATGACTTAGATAAAATGGACCAATTTCTTAAAAGACAAACTACCAAAACTCACACAAGGAGAAATAGTCTTAATAGTCCTATGTCTATTAGAAATTGAATCAACAATTAATAATCTATAAAATAAAGCAGTGGGTTCATAGCAGTTTACTGGTGAATCACCAAACACCTAAGGAAAAAATTATACCAGTCTTCTACTATCTCTTCCAGAAAATGGAAGCATAAATCATTTTTATGAGGTCAGATTATCCTAAATGAAAATCAGAAGATACATGAACAGATAACAAAATATTAGTATCTTTCATGTATATAAATGCAAAAATCTTCAATAAAATATTAACACATCAGATCCAACAATGTATATAAAGCATTGTACAGCACGACTAAGTGGGATTTACTCCAGGTTTGCAAGGCTGGTTCAACATTCAAAAATCGCTCCACGTAATTGACCACATCAATAGATTAAAGAAGAAAAATCTTATCAACCTATCAATTGATAGAGCAGAAGTATTTGACAAAGTCCAATCTCCATTCATGATAAAAACTCTAGACAAAAAAGGAATAGAGGGAAACTTCCTCAATATACCAACATCAATTGCTTTTTCATATACCAGCATTGAACAATTGAAATTTAAAAAATATATCATTTGCAACAGCATGAATAAAATGAAGTACTTAGGTAGGAGTCTAGCAAAATATGTACAGGACCTATATGTGGAAATGATAGAACTTTGATGAACACAATAAAAGATATAAATAAGTGGAGAAATATTCTGTCCTCACGGACTAAAAGATTTACTATTAAGATATCAATTCTTAACTTGATCTGTAGAACTGACATGATTCAATCAGAATCTCAAAAAGCTATTTTGTAGTTATAAACAAATTCTTTCTTTTCTCTTTTTTACAAAAAGGTGCAGGCAGGAATGAAGGTGAGTAGACAGGCAGGCAGGCAAAGAGAGGAGGAAGAAGCATTTACTTTAATTTTAATTTTATTTAATTGTTCACCCTCCCCACTCCCAACCCTAGATTTGAAACCAGGAGTATGTGGTCTGCATCCTTCAGGAGCAATTGACCTAAGCTCTCCTCCACCAGGGCACACACAAATTCTAAAATTTATATGTACAAGCAAAAGACCTAGAATATTCAATACAATACTGAAGAATAAAATCAGCGAAATCACACTCTCTGGTTTCTGGGCTTACTGTGAAGTCAAAGTAATCAAGACATTGGTAAAAGAAGAGATAATCAAGAACACCCTGGTACCTTGGGCCCTAGCGGATAAGGCTACTGGATGTATTCCGCATATATTTCAGGGGGAGAGGGTAACAGCCAAGATGGTCAACTAAGTAAAATAAATTAATGCTTCTCCCTCCTCTCTCTTCCTGACTGCCTCTACTCGCTGTCATTCCTTCCTGAACTTTACTTAAAAAGGAAAAAAGGATATGGACATAGATTAACAGAATAGAATAAGCATCTAGAAAGAGAGTCACAAATATGTCAAATTATCTTTGACAAAGGAGCAAAAGCAACGTAGTGGAGAAAGGACAGTCTTTTCAACAAATGGTGTTACATTAATAACATGTCCTTATGTAAAAAAAAACCTAGATACAGACTTTATACCTTTCACAAAAATTCACTCAAAATGGATCACAGATCTAAATATGAAGTGCAAAACTATAACAGTTCTAGAAGAAAACGTGGAAGAATATCTAGGTGACATTGAGTTTGGTAATAAAAAAACTAACAACCCAATTAAAATCTGGACAAAACATGTGAATAGATACATCACCAAATAAGATATACTGATGACAAATAAGCATACTAAAAGATGCTCAATATCATATATGACTGGGGAATTGTAAATTAAAACAAGTCACTATGTATGTCACTATGTATTTATTAGAATGACTAAAACAGTAACCATAAAAACCAAACCAAAACAAAACAAAAGATCCTGACAATACCACATCTGGTTAGGTTGAGGAATAACAGGAACTCATTCAATGCTTATGTAAATGCAAAATGATACAGTCATATGGGAAGAGAGCAATGTTGTAGTTTAGCAGAGCTAAACATATGTGCTCCTAGATATTTGTCCAGATGATTCAAAAACTTTTGTCTACACAAAAACTCACATGAGAAGGTTTATGGCAACTTTATTCATAACTAGTGAAAACTGGATGCACCCAAGGTAGCAAGAGAATGGGTCAGAGAATGGAGAAGAGCATGGAGAAGCAAACTGGTACACCCATACCCAGCAGTTAAAAGAAATGAGCTTTCAAGCCATGACAAGATATGGAGGAAATTAAAACGCACCTTGCTAAGTGAAAGAAGTCAATATGAACAGATTACATAGTAGATGACTGGAGATGCCACATGCAGAGCTAGAATTTGGAACTTGGTGAGAAAGCATGGACCCAGTTTCTGATATTTCTCAGCCTTACTTGGTTCAATGGTTTGATTTCATCAGTTCAGACACAGGTGATGAGGCCCAGGGAAGCTCTGTCCAGTATGGTGTGAGCATACATGTCATTTACATGTTTCTAGTGGTAATATTAAAGAAGGTACAAAGAATGGGTTAGCCCTATATATCTAAAGGGTTATCACAAGATGTCATCAATGTAAAAGCAATGAGATATTTTACATTTTCTCTCGCTCTTATATTTTATTTTTTGGCACTAAGTTCAAATCCAGTGTGAATGTCTCAGTTTGCACTTGGTGCATCATTCCACGCGCTTAGTAGCCACAAGGATTCGGCTGCTCGTGTCAAAAGTGGCTTCAACAAGACAAATACATTCCCTTATGTAAATGTTCAGGTAGGCATGGAGGATTGTCTGATAGGTTGTGGTCAGACCCAGGCTCCCTTGCCCTTGTTTCTCCATCATGCATGGACTTCATCTCCAGATTCCTCAGAAATCCAGGATGACTGCTTCAGCTTCAGGCAATGTGTTCCAGCCAGCAGACAGGGGAAAAGGGAGAGGGAACCAATATCCTCTTTCAATGACACTTCCAAGAAGTGACACAAATATCATTGTTACATTGTTACTTCCATTCCATTATCCAGAATTTAATCACATGATTCTATCTTGCTTCCAGGGAGGCTGAGAAATGTTGTCTATATTTGGGGGGACCATGTGACCAGCTAACACTGGGTAGTTCTGTGACTTAGGAAGAAGAAAGGAACAGATATTGGGTGTCAATGGTAGTGATGATCTCAGAGACCAATCCACACTAAAGAAATGCAGATTAGAATGATAAAGCAGAAAGCCAATTTATTAAGGCTTCATGAGACTCTTAATAGGCAGTCGGGTGGGAGTGCCGGGGTCTGCAGTCTCCCCCCAGTAGTTTAATATAAATGGTTGGAAGATTAATGGGTCAGACTACGCTGGTCTTGCCTTGTAAGGCTCTATCTACCAACCGACTGAGATAAAACATTCCTGCCAGCTGCCCAGGATCTCTCTCTGGGATGACACTAGACACTTGGACAAACTCCTGCTTTTCAGGGTTTATCTGAACTTTGTGGAGACTCCAATCTGTCTTTGTCATCACTTGACATATTGCAACTCTGCTTATATTTGCTAGAGTTCAGACTTAGGGAGGCAATTTGTAGACCTTGGAAATACTATTGTTTAATCAGGAAAATTCATTCACTTGATAAGCACCTAATATGTGTTGGGCAGTGCGTTATACTGAGAGTAAGAACCTAATTCTGCCTTGAAAGTGAGCACAGGAAGATGGAGTGTGACTTGAGGGAAGGGCATGAAAAACAAAGAGGTGCTCACCAAACAAGAGGAATGAAAAGGCAAGCCAGGTGCAAGTCACAGTGAGCTCAAAGGTTAAGAGTCATCAAGGAACATGGCAGGTCTTGGAGCAGAAAGCGGCTGGATGGGACTTGAGGGAAAGAGGAACTGGAAGGGAGCTGCTGTGGACACTGAGGTGGGCTCCTCAACATCAATTTCCTCTTAGAACTACCCAGCTTTCCTCTGAGTATATACTTGCCTTTTCCCTACACTTCTCACCCATTTTAGAGGAAGTTGGCTCTACTCTAGCACTAGGGATGGAGCGAACAGCCCCACTAGATTTACCGGTAAAATCCCTTCTTGCCTGAGGATGAGCAAATGACCCAGTTATGACCCAAGAGACTGGAGAAGACTCTGCTGCAACTTCGGGAAAACAAAAGACCCTGCCCCCTTTCTCTGTCTACATGACATGGCTTGGAGTCTGGGTGGAAGGTCAAGAATTTGCAGCTGTCATTTTGTCAACATGAGAAAAGCCTACTCAAGAATAAAGACATGGAGGTCAGAGAAGGCAGGGGCTTCAATGACATTGTTGAATCCCTCAGTCAAACCCACCCCAAAGCCCCCGCTATTCCTTAGCCTTAGTTAGGTATGGGTCACGCTGTCAGGCTAAACCTTTGGGGTTTTGCCTTTGGGCCATGTTGGGGCTCAGCCTTTATTCTAAGAGCAGTGGGAAGTCACAGGAGGAGAGAGAGCTGACTGGACCTTAATGGTAGAAAGTTGACTTGGGGTGCTGCGTGCAAAGAACATGGACGATGTCCAGAAATGAGGACCTGAACCACGACAGGAGGAGAAGGGGAGCATGAGGGCACTCAGGTGATGGAGGCCAGAGGGCATTGGGACAAGAACATATTTCTGGAAGACACTAAAACTCTTAGTCTGACTACCCAGTTAAAGAAGTTCTCATTCCTCCTCCGGACTCTTCTTTTTTTTGGATTCATACCCTGATTCCAGTTCCTTGTGGGCATGCCTGGTCCTCTAGAGCAGGGGCCACAGCTTGTCATCTCATCCCTAAGGACTAGGCCAGCACACGTTGGCACGGGGTCAACTGAATTGGATGGTTACAAGCATTAGCACGGCAGATCTCGCTGAGCTAGATGTGCAGCACCCTCCTCCTGCCCCCAAGGCTTAGTCAGCTCTTTCATAAGTAGCCTCCAAAAGCTGCAGCCCCCACACGACACCCAGCTTCCTTGTTGTTGGCAGGTGTTGGCAGCTGAGTGCCAGGACGCAAGGGAGGCAGCCACTGCGAAGAGCTAGAGTGGTGAGAGAGAGCCAAGAATCAGGCTCAAATGCGTCTTGAATTTGAAGGGGTGAATGTGCTCCCAGGAGATCTGTAACCACACCCTACTTCCCAGGAAGCAGAGACCAGGCCTCCTTCCTCTCTTTTTCCTCACCTGTCAATGTTTTGTGACCAGAGGTAGACTCACTGGTTTCCCTTACTTCTTAAAATAAAGACTTTTAGGACCACACCCCTCCAAGCCACCCCAGATTCTCTCCCTGGGAGCTTAACCCCTTCCCTTCCCAGAAGGCCTAAAATGCTGGGGTTTCATTTCACAACAATATCAGCTCCTTTCAGAAGAGGGGATCTTCGTTTTCTGCTCCCTACCCATTCTCCCTCTGCTAACAATCCATCGCACAGGATGTTGACTGTAATTTCGAATGAACATGGGCTGTGTGGCATTGGGGGGAACTGTATCATTTTTTTGCCAACTTCACAGGGGACCCCTCCTCAGTCCTTTTAGGTCAATTCCTCTGGCTCTGGGAGATGCCTCTTGTTCCTCTAAGCCCCCACTTTTCCTGATCACTTCTCCAAGATTTCAAGCTTCTGCTCTGGTTCCATTATGGAAAATCCTGCCCCCTGCTAGCCTGAGCTTCTCAGAAGGGCTCTGAAATCCAGCTCTCACTATCCCAGTGTTGTGTTGTTTTCCGTAGCCATGGCAGGGATTAAGACAGGAGCCAGGGAAGGAGGGCGGAGGGAAGAAAGTGAGAGAGCGAGGGAGATTGGAGGGCAGGAGGAAACTGAAATAGGCTGAATGCGTCAAGGGCCGAAGAGGGATTTCTGTTTTGTTTTGTTCTATTTTAGTTTTGGTTTTTTAGCTTGGGGTTGTTTCTGGCCTTGAGGAGACAAGCATTCAGTGCTGAGTCCTGCCCCCAGTGCCGAGTCACAGCTAAAGAAATCCTCTTAGTCAGTGATCCAGCAGCAATCTCCAGATCCCAGATCTAATAGGGGAAACTCCCAGAATAACTTTATGTAGCGTCAGTGGACACAATCACCCTCAGAACTCAGGTTAGAGAGCCCTGATCTTTGGAGGTCACTGGCCTGGCTTCTCTGCATACCCGAGGAGAAGTCCTCAGGTCCAAGAGAGGTTTCCACCCAGATCCCAGAGGCTGTCCCATCTAGACCTTTATCTGGGCACATGGTTGTCTGGATGAAAGACCACATTTCCCAGACTCCTCTGCTAAGAGTGGTCAAGTGATCAAGTTTCATCCATTGAGATGTGAATAATGTGTATGATCAAGGAGGTGGGGGAATTATTCCTCTTGTCCCTTTTTCCTTTCTAATGACTGGAATGTGGTGTTGATGGCAGGCACTCAAGCAGCCATATTGGTCCATAAGGCAGAGTTGAACGAGCTTCAGAGCATTTTGCACTCTTGGTTTTCAAATTCTTTTATAGAGAGAATTATAAATTTCTATTTTGTTCACACCACAATTATTTTGAGTTTTCTGTGACATGCAGTGGAACCCAAGCATGCATAACATGTGTCTTTCCAAATCCATATAGCTAGGGCATAGCATGTGACTAGGCTCTATGCAAGGCAGGCTCTCTGGTTCAGATAACTTGAGCATAGGCTTGAGTTCCTGCAGCCATAGTTGCAGCCAGTATTCAGTGCCAGGGTGTGGTTGAAGCTGATGAAGTGCCCCATGTTTGGTGACGGCACAGGGACCTCACTAGACCAGCTCCGCTTCATGGTTCTTGGCTGCATGGTCTCAAACTTGGTCTTCCAGCCCACCTGATGATTCTGTGATTATTCAAATATCCTGTTAATAAATTCTTTTTCTGCTTATATCTGCCAAAGTCAGTCAGTAACCCCAGCCTTAGCCCTTGTCATATACATGTGAATAAGATTTCACCATGATGATTGATTTTTGCCATCAAATGAGTCCCTGAATCATCTGTCAGCTCAAATTCAACAGAAGGCATAATGTCCATTTAAAAGTCAGAATTTTTCAGCACCCTTGTTTTTATAGATGTTCCTACTGAGGCAGAATTAAGTTTTTGGATGTGTCTCTGTCAGACATAAGTGCCATCTGCTAGTTGAAGTGATGGTATTTTGGAAGATACCAGTAACCAGAAATAAAGATACATTTAATGTACTTTAATATAAAATTAAATATTAAGTCAAAGGGCAGCGATGCTTCATTTATCCAGAATTGAGTTATGTAGTAACCTCGATTATTTGAACGCAGTTGGGAAGCAAGGAGCAAAAATAAGCAGAAACCAAAAACAGATGAGGAAACAACCACCCTCAAAACAATACAAAAAGGGCTGTTGGCAGCCAAAATAAATGTCACAGAATTCGTCCTCTACAGTGGATGCATTTATTCACAGGCCAGCCATTCAGACTCTCCTTCACACCCCATTTGCTTTTTTGTATAGACACAATTCAAGGGAGAACCTGGGTGAAGAACTTTCCACTCCACCACTGATTTGGAAGTGGACCTTGGAAGGGTGGTTGGGAAGGTGCTGGAACCCAACACTTTGATACCAATGGGAAGACCCTTGTTTGTTTGTGTTAACAGTGGAGACAAAGCTAGAATAAAAAGTAGATAGGAATGTGCAGTACAACCCTGAGGCCATCCAGTGTTCTAGAAACAAGCCAGGTTACATGCCAGTCCAAGAATAGGGGGAGGGAGGAGAGGCTATGGTCTGAGTACAATTCAGAATGCAAGCAAATTCAGACGCTGAACCTAGGGAAGGTGATGGTGTCAGGAGGTGGGCCCTGTGAAAGGAGATGATATCCTGAGTGTGAAATTAATGCTCCTATGAAAAAGGTCTCCGGAGAGAGCCCTACCCTACGTGAGGACACTACAGGGCGACTGCTGCCCAGACCATGTTAGCACCCTGATCCTGGGCTTTCCAGCTGTCAGAGCTGTGAAAAATAAGTTTCTGTTATTTATAAGCCAAACGAACCAAGATAGTGCATGTCATGAAAACCCTGGTTATTACAGAAGTTCAGAAAAATTTAAAAGTGGGTCCAAAGCCAATATTGGTGAGCAGGTAGAGTGATGAGGGTTCCCCCACTGCTGCTGGGAGGGTGAACTCTTAGGAAACGGGTTTGGCAGCACCGCATAAAGTTGAGTGTGTGGAATCCTTGACCCACCCATGTGTTCCACTCTTAAGTACATGTAGAGAGAACTCTTGCACACAGTCATGGAGACACAGGCCAGAAAATACACAGCAGCACTCTTTGTAACAGTATGCAAAATCCCTCAAATGTACACCAAACAGCAGAAAAGAGAATTGCATTGTGGGATAGCCTGCAATGGACTGTTACACAGCAGATAAAATGAACAAACTACAGCCATACATGGCAACACAAAGTTCAACAAGAAAATCTGTAAGTAGGATTAAATGTATGTACAAGAGCAGACAACATGAATTATCGTTCTTGAGACTCCATTTTATTTGGCCAAACAATGGAGAGCGAGTTCACGAGTCATGTATAAATTGTGTCATGCTTACCTTTGATGAGGGATGAGGGGGATCCTAAGGTACTACTGTAATGGTCTTTCTCTTAACTGAGTCTGTTGGTGTTCATTTAATCCATAGCCTTTAAACCATCTATGTACATTTTATTTGTACATAGTCATGTATAGCTTAGCGATGTTCTGGTCATGAGTGGACCATACATAGGATGATGGCCTCTACAGGAAATAACACATAGCCTAAATATGTAGTGGGCTATACCACCCAGGTTTGTGCAATTACACTCTGTGACATTCACACAATGATGACATTGCCCAACCACACATTTCTTAGAACATATTCCTGCTATTAAGCAATGTTAGATATACATCACCAATACTTTAAATGGGCAGCAGTCAGATTCAGCCCAACTTACTCTGCTTAAGAAAGTAAGATGATTTTTAATAATATTTAAAACATTTATACCAATAACAATGAAAAGAAAAAGAGGAGAGCTAAGTTTCAGTGATCTGGAAAGTTCATTTATATGTGACAATGGCTCAGCTTCCTTCCCATACAATGCATGACCAGGAGTCCCATTTCTTCAAATGATCTTCTGAATTTCACACTGGCCGATGAAGAAAAGCGAGAAGAGCCAGCGGACTCCTTGATAAGGCACAGTGACCCTTCTCCAATCAGCTACCAGTCGGCATTTTGGCCTCTTTCCCTCTGCCTGCCTCCGAGGGGTGTCAGCTGGGAGCCTATTATAGAAATGCAGTATCTCATGTCCCACCCCAGAGCTACTGACTCAGAATAAGAACATTAACAAGATCCCCAGAAGACCCAAATGCACATTGATGACTGAGAGGTACTGTTCAAGTCTAGGCCATGACCAGGAACTGGAAGCTCAGCTTTATGATTTCAGAAAAACCTGTCCTTTCAACAGGTCCAAGATGGACCTTCCTGTATTGAACTCCATGCTGCAGTGGAGAGTTCTCAGAAAAACTTAAATGCTATCAACCGATCATCTACCTAGCCATCCATCTACCAACATCCATCCATCCATCCTTCCATCAATCCAGCCTTCTATCATCCACCATTCATTCATCCATCATCCATTCATCCACCAATTCTTCCACCATCCACCCATCCATTCATCCATCCATCCATCCATCCATCCACTATCATCCATCCATCCATCCACCATCCATTTATTCATCCATCCATCATCTATCCATCCAACCATCCACCATCCATTCATCCATCCATCCTTCCATCAATCCAGCCTTCTATCATCCACCATTCATTCATCCATCATCCATTCATCCACCAATTCTTCCACCATCCACCCATCCATTCATCCATCCATCCATCCATCCACTATCATCCATCCATCCATCCACCATCCATTTATTCATCCATCCATCATCTATCCATCCAACCATCCACCATCCATTCATCCATCCATCCTTCCATCAATCCAGCCTTCCATCATCCATCATGCATCCATTCATCTACTATCTATCCATCCATCCACCATCCATCCATCCATCCATCATCCATCTACCCATTCAATTAATATTAGGATATATACTACAAAATTGCCATTTTGTAGTTCACAGGGGTCATGTATCATCAGTTTGATTCAATCTAGCTCTTAATATTCACTGAGCTTCCTTTATGTACCAGGCACAATGCTGGGTATCAGGGATACAGCAGAGGGCAAAACCAGCCTTGGTTGCTGCCCTCATCTTGCAATCTACATGGACAGACAAACATTAACTTAAAAAAATAATCCACACAAATAGGTATAAAATTTCAACTGTGGCAACAGTTACAAGATGGAGGTCCCTGGTGCAATCATGAGTTGCTGTGTTTCAGGTGGGCGTTGATCAGAAGAGGTGTCCCTGAGGAACTGTGACGAGACTGAGGTCTGAAGGGTGGAAGAGGGAGGGCATGGGGAGAGTGCAGATTCTGGAAGCAATTCCAGACAAAGGCACAGGAGAGGCTGAGGCCTCTGTAAGGGGTCCTATGGAAGGCAGAGACCCCGCCCTGGCTGTAGGAGCCAGGCTACCTTGTCTGGATTCTCTGCTCTCCCCAAGAGGGAGCCATTGAAGTAACTGAGTTGTCCACAGCATCCCCAGCCTTTCTGCACCTCTGAACAGTTTCTGTGTTTAAAGAGTCCTCCAGTGCTTTCTCTCCCCCAGGGGAAGGGACTGCCCGATCACGGTTTAATGGTCCTGCTGGTCAAATTTACTCATTTCACATCTGTGTGCTGTGCTTGTGATCTTTCTTGTTTGATACACTTTGGTGCCTCTTTCAGTTCCCTGAGTGCCTGCGGAGATCTCTCTTGCTGCTGGGTCGTGGCGCCTACCCGCAAGGGGCAGCCTGCCCACCGCCCTCCATTCCAAATACCCTGCTTATGCCCAGGTGTCAGCGCCCACTGAGGAAATTGCCTTTTACCTGTCTCCCGCCCCCAAATCTGGTGCTGCTCCCACAGCCCCCTGCACTTAGACATGCAGACACTCATCATAACACGGAGTCGAATTTTCTTCTTCAGTCCTTTCCAGCATCCAGCTCCGGCACAGTAAGTGCTCATATTCACTCGTTGAATGAATAATTGAAATAGTATTTAAATAGATGCACATTGGCCCACACTGTGGGTTGGCTTACTCTATCCACTGCTTTTTCTTCATTTCTTTCTTTCTTGCCTGCCTCTACTACGGAGGCTGGTTTGTTTCTGAAGCCTCCCTGGCACCTAGACAGGACCATGGGGCACCTTCATGCCACAGAGACATCTGTTTCTGGGAATTCCCCCCACCCCTTTTTATAAAAGGTACCAAAAGCTTGCTGCTGCCTCTTTTTCTTCCTGTGTGATCTTGAACTGTGATGTATGGAGCTGCAGCAGCCATGTTTTAACCACAAGGAACAGGCCAACAAAATAAAAGAGGTAACAGAGAAGATATTGTTGAGCCACAGAACCAGAACCCATGGCTACTGACTTCTAGATTTCTCTTCGAGGAGAATGAATACCTGTTCAATTCATGATTGAGTGGATTTTGTTATTTGCAGCTGACAGCATGCCTGATAAAATATCCCTCAATGATGTCTAGTAGAGACAGTGGGGACTGTCTGCTCTGACTTTTCAAAGAAGGAAGGTAACACTGTAGAGTGCCTATATGTCTCTGGTCTTGCACTGGTTGATTCATATTCATGGCATTTAGCCTCATAGGCCGTCCAAGTAGAATTATCCCGTTTTTACACAGATGAGGCAACTGGAATGCAGGAACTGAATGCATCTCCCCAGTCACCCAGCTGTCAATGGAAAAGCTGGGCTGGGACCATGTTCTTTGCCACATCCATCTTTTTTTGTTTCCTTTAACAGAAGCCTGGTGGCCCTTAGCAAAGTCAACCAAGCATTATAGAGGTAGGAGCACTAGGGGGCTTGTTTGAAAAGCAAATTTCCATACTCTGGTGGCCTACAGTTTAAACCAGGCATAGCCCTCATATATCCCAAGGTCCCTGGTTTAAGATCTGGTCCAGAAAGAAACCAGTGATAACCAACTGAATAAAATAGAGTGCTTCTTCCTCCTCTCTCTTTCTGTCTGCCTACCTGCCTTCATTCCTGCCTGCACATTCCCTTTAAAAAATAAAATGACATAAAATGTAGATCTCCCAGAAATCAACTAGGTTTCTTCGAGTTCGACATCCTTTTTGTCCAGCAGCTGCACTAGCTTTATAAAGGTGAATCCATTTAGTTAGAGCCGCACCCGACAGCTTTGTGGTGGAGTTCTTCATTACACGAGCGACCACCACCCTGGAGAGAGATGAGTCCTTTGCTAACTGCTCAAGCATCTTTCTCTGCAGCGTGTGTGTTTTGGGAGTCCCCAGGCTAAGCAGTAACTGGGCAGGTGGCCCTCCCTGCT
Organism: Solenodon paradoxus; assembly: GCA_004363575.1. Taxonomy (NCBI): domain Eukaryota; kingdom Metazoa; phylum Chordata; class Mammalia; order Eulipotyphla; family Solenodontidae; genus Solenodon; species Solenodon paradoxus. The sequence goes on along the minus strand of RJWH01002511.1, from coordinate 81,183 downwards.
TCCTTCTTTGTGTCCTTTAACTCCTCTCTCTTTCTTCCCTAATCTAGTGTCTGGGCCTTTCTCAGTTTCCTCTACTGAGAGAAGACAAATGAACAAAACAGCAAGAACTAAATGCACACTCACACCTGCATCAAAGTATGGGCTGTTTGCTCCTGCTCTCCGGGCTCTCTCCCCACCAGGCTGCAGCCCGGCAGCAGGCCAGAGTTCTACTGACAAATGCTCTAACCCGGACCCAGGCTGGTTCTCCTATGAGGATGTGAGCCCATGTGTTGACAGTCACGTGGGCAAAGCATTCTGATCCCACTGACAAACATGAGAAGTGAGGCTCCCACCCAAGGTCATACAGACAGGACTCAAATCCAAAGCTGGTGGACTTTCAACCTGAACCTGCTAGTCTTTTTGGTGAGAGGGTTTCTCATCTGGTCCCTCAGCATCTCCTTTCTGCTTCCTCCACCCACCAGGGACTCCAGGTTCCCTGTCCAGAGACTTAGTCCTTGAGACTAAAAGCATTTTATTTTCAAGAGTCACCATTAAAACGTAAAACCCTCTGGGAAGTTGAACCACTAAACCTTTATTTGGTAAAGAATTTAATCCAGTTCTGTGGGAGGTCAACCAAAAAGAGGGCCCTGGGTCAGGAAGCAGAGGGGCAGTAAGTAAGTGTTTGATTGGCCAGGATCCCTTTCCCAGGGGCTTTGATGAGCCCCAGGTTAGCTTCCTACCTGATTCTCAGGGGGCACTGAAGCTGATCATTTGCACAAGCTATTTTGGGAGGGCAATTATCCTGAGAACAACTCCATTCCCCTCAAGTCCTCTAATAAGGCTTCCAGGAGCCAGGAGTGCTGAGTGCTGTGGGAGACGCAGCGAGGGAGGTCACATACTGTCTCCTGATCACAGGGTGGAACTTGTGCCAGTCAGCTAGGGTCCTTCCCAAGGGGGTCTGAGTGTGTCATGTGTATATGTGGGGATGGGTCCAAATTCCACCAGCACCTTGGCCCCCGGGTTGTCATGGTAACTCTCCTTGAGCCAATTTGCTCTGAGAGCTTCTGAAGACAAGCTGATGACTTCCTGGCTGACATTGTTGATTTAGGCTGGGTGGAGAGACCTCCAAATGAAGAGACAGTCACATTTCTGGCTTTGACACTGGGCTTCCAGGACTCAACCTCAAGAATCATTATTTTTATTTCTGGCACAATGCAGAAGTCTCTTTGCTGACGTGCAGAAATAAACCTGCTCCTTGGCATTCCGAGTCAGGGTCTGAAAGCAAGGTGACATATGTGCCCTGAACATAAGACTATACCCGCACTTCCCTTCACTGTCCCTCTGCCCCCCTTTGCTCCTGGATTCATGTTGACTTCTCTTGTCCTGCATATTTTCCAGGGAATAAATGCAGGTTATCCTCAAAAGACTAGCCCAAGTCCATCAACATGTCAGGCACGCTGATAAGAACTTCACACACCTCATTTACCCTCCCTATAGTCACATAAGGTGCGCATAAGGACTCACTTCACACATGAGGGAGCTGATGTTTGGAGAGCATATGTGGCTTGCCCAGGGTCACTGAGCCAAGATGTGGTAGAAAATGAATAAGAGCTAAGCTGTCTGAATGTGGAGCTGGTGGCTGTAGCCCACTGGCTGACTCAGCCTGAGTCCCAGTGAGCAGGGTGTGGAGGACCATAGGCACAAACCTAGCCATAGGAAATACGGATGTGGCCCTGGACAGAGGGCCCCTCCCAGTCACTGTTATTTGACACTGAATGCCCTGTGGAGAAAACCAACGCATCTAAATGGAAGAGGCACACCTTCCGGATTTAATTATCTGGAATAAATATCAACCTGCCTCCTAAAAAAGTTCACATTTTATTTTAAAATAGCAGTGAGTAACTTCCAGTCTTTTTAGACATGCAATGTTCTGTTGCTTGGGTGGAGGGTGGGAGGGTGGGCCTTTGCTTTTGTAAATACTCTTTTTATAAAAGGACATTTGTCTGTGACATGAAATTCAATGTTTGGTTGTTTTTGTTTTTTTTTTAAGGAAAGATGCAGGCAGGAATGAAGATGAGTCGGCAGGAAGAGAGAAGAGGAAGAAGCATTTATTTCTTTTATTTAGTTATACATTTTGGCTGCTCCCCACAACCAACCCCCACCCCAGGCCCTGACTCAAACCGGATGGGATGTATCTGGACTGCGCCTAACTAGAGGTGGCAGACCCAACCACTACTCCACCAGGGTGCTCCTGAAATTCATTTTAAAACATTGTTTGCTTTGAATATCAGTGAGACCCCTTAAGATAACTGGAGGTGCCTAGGAGGACTCCCAACTACAGCAGTAGCACTGTGACCTAAAATGAATGGAGCAAGCTATCAGCTGTGTCCACGGTGTGAACACTTATCAAGCTGTACACTTGAGATGTGTGTGCTTTGCTGTTTGCATGCTATGCCGTAAGGAAAAATTCATTCAAGTGTTAGGAAAACGAAAGACTGAGGGCGCTCTCTGAATCATGTGAAAATTAGAAGGAGGCTGCCATTGCCCATGGGCTCCCGGTCTTCACAGAGTTAACAGGCTCTCATTTTGGGCCTCACAGATGGCTCTCAGGGGTTGCACCTCTGTGAAGAGCTGTCTCATGCCCTCCCCTCTGGGCATCCTGGGCCCCTGCCTTGTAGCTTCCAGAGGCTCAAAGCCCAGGGTTTGCAGAGTTGTGTGTGTGCGCATGCACACGTGTGCAGGACGGGCGGCCCCCACTCTGCTGGTGCAGCAGCTCCAGCACGTCCTAGCTGTGTGACTGGGGAGCTCCTTCCACCTGTCTTCACACTGCTGGAGTGAGGGTGGAAAACTGCAGGAAAAAGATTAAATCGGATCATGCGGGGTTAATAAAGGGAGGTTTGTAAAGGGGTTAGCCCCAGACCCACACAGAGTACTCATTAGGATAATGTATGGGATACAGGGCTGGGGCTGAGGCTCAGGCATCCAGTTTTTGCTTACGTTTTTTAAAGAAGCATTTTATTTATTTTTATTTTAGATGTGAATTTTTGTTTTTCCCTCACCCCTGGTCCTGGGACATAAACCAAGGTCCTTGGGATTATGTCCTTGGGCTGTGCGTTGTGAGAGTTGGTGGACCTAACCACTACTCCACAAGGGCGCACCATCCAGCATTGCTTCATAGGCGATGCTGACACATAGTCACGGTTAAGAGCTGCACTCTGCGCTGGCCTCCGCCTCCACCACGGCTTAGTGGAAGAGCTAGACTTTAGTTGTCTCCTCTCCCCCTTGCACAGAGAAGAGCAGAGGGGCCTGCCCACTGGAAGGGACACAGAGTTGGTAGGAGAATCATTTTCCCTCCCAGAGACATTCACTGAATGTATGTCAGGAACCACTTGGGGGAAGGACAAACAGTCAGGTGTGACTCCTGTCTTTGCAGAGCTAACGGCTAGCAAAGGAAACTGCCTGATGACACACACTGTGATGAAGGAGCACAGAACTTGGGGCTCTGGTTCCAGCTTTGCCTCTGAATGTCTCTGGGCCTGTTTTGCCATCTGAAAGCAAAGGGGTGGACTGGATGATTGCCGAGCTGCTTCCATTCATGATTTTCTATGAATCCATAAATGCACCCTTAAAAATGCTGAACTGTGAAACTCAGCAAGAGGAAATGAACGATCCAACTGAGAAATAGACAAAAGACCTGAATAGAGGCCTCACCAAAGAAGAATACAGATGATAAGAGGGGGTTCATGTCATTAGGAAATTTCAAATTAGATGATTGTCCTAAACACCTATTAGAATGGCCATGGATGGCCCTGAAGGAGTAGTGATTGGGTCAGTCACCTCCAACACAGACCAAGTCACATACCCCTGAGTTTTAGTCCCAGGGAAAACAGTCAGTATGAAAAACTAAATAAAAATAAAATGCTTCCTCCTCTCTTCCAGCCTGCCCACCTACTCACCTTCATTCCTGCCTGTACCTTTCCTTAAAAAAAAGGAAGAGTCAGATACAAAACAATGATGACTTCAAATGCTGGCAAGGACGTGGCAACTAGGAATTCTCATTCACTGCTGGAATGCAATAGAATTCAAAATGGTGCTGCTACGTAGAAGACAGCTTGGTGGTTCTCACAAAGGTAAGCATCGTCTTACAATATGATTAGCGATTGCATTCCTTGGTATTTACCCAAAGAAGTTGAAAATTTATGTCCCATAAAGCCCGCAAGAGAATGTTCATAATGACTTTATTCTAATACTTGGAAGCAACCAAGATGTTTTTCAGTTGGTGAATGCATAAATTGTGGTAAATGTAAACATTGAAATATTATTCAGTGCTAAGGAGATATGAGCTATCAAGTCATGGAGAAATTACATGGAGGAATTTTTTTTATGATGAAAAAAATTATATTTGGAGTTAGCTTGTTGGACTTGGTTTAGATTATCCTGAATTTGTTAGCAACCTCCAAAGCCAGGAGCCGTGGAGCAGATGCCTTCTCTTCTCCATCAGGTCTGATCAGAGTTGACCTTGGCCAAGTCAATGTCATAGAACTTCTTCACAGGCTGTTGGACCTGGTGGCCCTGGGCCTTGACATCCACAGTGAACACAGTGTGTGCTGTCTTCTGTTTCCTTCATGGCCGACTCGGTGTCCGGCCACAGTGGTCAAGCTTGCTTCTCCTGGGGACGCTCTTCCAAGGATATTCGGGCTGCCCTCGGAGCTGCTGTGTCTTGGGCAGTGGGGAAGTGGGTGACATGCAGATCTTCTTTTCGTGTCTGTAGATGCCTTTCAGGTCTGCTTTCTTGACCTTTAAAGTCTCTGCTTTGTCTTTGGTTTGGGAGGGGAGGGGGCCATCTTTGTGAAAAGGGTTTCAGAATCTTTTATTTTAAAGAAAAAGTACAGGCAGGATGAAGGCGAGTAGGCAGGCAGGGAGGAAGAGAGTGGATGAAGAAAGATTTATTCAATTCAGTTGTCCATCTTGGCTTTTTTCCCGAGCCCTAGGTTTTGATCCTAGATCCTTGGGATGGATGGACTACATCCAGTGGCCTTATCCACTAAGACATCAAGGCAAGCTGACATGGGGGAATCTTGGTCTCACATTGCTAAGCAAAAGAAGTCAATCTGAAAAGGCTCTATACTGTATGACTGCAAGTAAATAACATTCAGGAAAAGACAAAATTATGGAGGCATAAAGGGATCAGTTGGCTGCCAGGGGTTGGTGGGGAGAAAGGGATGAATAGATGGAACTTAGAGACTTTTTAGGGCAGTGAAACTACTCTGATTAATATTGTAACAGTGGCTATTATATATTTGTCCAAATCCATAGACTGTACAAAACCAAGGCCTTGGGTGATAATGATCTATCAATATAGATTCATCATGGATTGTAACCAATGCATCCATTCTGATGTGGAGTATTGATAGAGGAGGAGGCTGGTGGCACATGCTGGGTGGGGCAGGAGCACATGAGAAATTTTTGCACTTTCTGCTTATTCTTACTGTGACCTTAAAACTACTTTAAAGCAGAAAGTCTATTAAAAGTTCAAACCAAATAAAATGCCGTGTTGCGTCCAGTTAAGAGCATAGGTTTTAGGGCCCAACTATCTGAGTTTATATCCTGGTTCTGTCTGCTGATTACCATCAACAGCAAATTAGCTGAACATTCTATGCTTCAGTTTCCTCCTCTGCAAAAGGAGGATCATCAGAACGGGCTTTTGTGAGGATTAAATGAATTAATCAATGTAAAACATTTAGCACAGTGCTTGGCATTTTGTAAGTGATCAGTCAATATTAACTACAATTTAAAAAATGAACTTTGTAAAGAGCTGATTCCAATCGATTGGCTGCCTCTACGTTTTGACCACAGCAATTCCTTGCATTCAGGATGAAAAATTAGATGCCTGACGGGATGACTTTTCTTCCTCAATGTTGGGGTAGAAGAGCTTTTTCAGAACCAGAGTTTTCAAGCCTACCTGTGTTCTGAGGACCAGATGGACAATGCCAAAGGATCAGGCAGGGAAAACAGCGATGTACCGATGTCTGACTTACCTGAGGGAGTTGGCCGGTCCCCCAATTTCCTTTCACCAACCAGGCATTGCTCTGTTTGATGTTCCTCTGGGGAAGAAAGCTCTGTGCTGCATGAAACTAAAATTGGGTTTAAGTTGATCTTACCATCCTTTGACAATAGCACCTGAATACCATGAATTTTGAGGTATTAGTTGAGAACCAGATAAACATAAAGCTGCAAACTTAAAATTTATTTAATATTTATGGGACATTTCCCCAAATATCTCTAATGGTATCATAGTGCTTGAAATTTATACATATACACACCAGTTCAAGTAGTTTGCATGGCAATTTAGGATTTTTGTTTTAAATGACACATACTTCTGAGGTCCTAGAAACTTAAATGATATATATTGCTTCTAGATAAAGAACAAGCCAGATGTTAATTTAACTAAGAGCAAGGTAATAAAGTCCATGTTTCCCAAAAAGGGTCACTTGGCCATGGCCTGTAAGAGGCCACTGAGTGGGTAGACTCTGTGGCTTAACAGTTATGCCCACCAGTTGCAACCCACATACATCCTAAGGACCTGGTTCTGGACCCTGGGCCAGGGAGGAACAACAAAGATGAACAAGCTGCCTGCTCACCTTTATTTCTACCTGAGAGAACAAAGACTGTGTATTCCTCAGAATGATACTGCAAACACTTTCCTTTCCATAGACCTACTGGGTCACTCCTTTCATTGACTAGGATATCCCATCTGTGGGATATTAAGTCTGCCAAGGGCTTAGGCTTGCAGGAACTTTAAGTGACCTCATTTGAACAGCTTTGTTAGACAAATCCAAGGCTCTTAGAAGCCAAGAGTTCCACTCCAGATTTTTCAGATGGTCAGAGGCATAATTTGGAACCAGCTCTTCGGATTCAAAAACTATGTCCGAGTCATTGGAGTAGGTATCATGGGTTGTGCCTCTAACAGTCCACCTCCCACTTTCCCGGGCAGAGGCTCAATTTATTTAATTCAAGTACCCAAGTCTCCTCTGAGTGACTAAACCAGTCAAGATCATCCCAGCCCCCTGGCTAGGCATTGGTCTACTAGTCCACATGTGACTCAGTGGCCAATGAGATGTTAGTGAATGTCTATGGAAGCGATTTTTCGGACTTTAAAAACTGAGTAAGGAAGAAACTATCGTCTTCCCCTGATGGGAAGAGCTTTGTATTTCCACTGGACTTATTACTATTCATGATCCTCTTTTAAAGAGCACCTGGCAAACTTCCCTTGACTCTGAGCCTGTGTTGTTTAGCGCATCTCTGGATGGCACCAAGGCTGGGTCTGCATCCCATGGCACATGGCTGCAGTTCCACCGTGGCCAGAGGCAGGGAGCCTCTGCCCAGGGTTGGGGGTGGGGGATGCAGCTGTCTCGGGTGGATGTGTCTGAGACCTTGGTCCAGTGGTAGCGTTTGTGGACTCAGGGCCCCCAGCTGCTGACAGAGGAGGCTGACAGCCAAGTCTCTGTCTGAGTATGTGCTTTATCCTGATGCCCCAGTAACACTCCAGAGAAAGGGTGATGAACCCCTCCTTTCCCGAGCCTTCTCTGGGAGTCCTTGCTTATTAGGCACTGTGTTTTCAAAAAGCGCCTCTCCTTTGAAAGGCTCTGTTCAAAAATAAAAAACTTCCAAGAAACAGAAGCCATGTTTTTCCACACAGACATGAATCCCTTAGTTTTCAGTTCTTTGATCAGGGAACTAAATGGGTTTAGTAAATCTTAGTCAGATGGGTAAAATGGATGGCACAGAACAAGCACATGGCATTTTCATTTTCTGAGTGAATTTTCATTGCTTCGTTTATTCTTTTATCAATCCAGTGAAGGAGCTAAGGAAGGGATTGCCAACCCGTCATGTCTCACTGGAAAATGCCGTGTTCACCCAGGCCCTGGGTTAGATGCATCAAGTGTGTCCTCACACATGACCTGTGTGGCAGGAATTCCTATCTTCACTTTACCTCAGAGTATAATGAATCTCAGAGAAGAAAATAAGTCATGGGGCCAGGGTCTGAATATAACTCCTAGCACCCATGCCACAGATTCATGGGTCTTAAATTCCTTAGATGGGAAATAATCGGGCTGTAATACGTGATACATCTCTAAGGTCAATGAGAGTTCCGACTCCATGACGCTCTCAGCATTATCCGTTGTCACTGGTCATGCGTGTGCCCTGCTTGGGACCAGGTCTCCGGGTTCCTTTCTCCTTGTTCAAGCACTGGAGAACTGGGCTGGCTCCTGGCGTTAGAGAGTTGAGATCCACAAGCCGCACCTCCAGTTGGCTTCAGTGCCCTTTTCTGTTGAGCTTCCAGGCAGTCTTCATTGCTGTCAACAGCTTGCCCCTCGAAAAGAAGCTCCAGCCTCTCCTCCTGGGCAAGTAGTGGCCTGAAACTCTGACCCAGGCTGGGGTCCAAGAGGCAAGGCAGCACACTTACCGGGGGAAATCCAAACCCTAGCCTCCCGAAGCACCCTCCCTGTACCCTCACTATGTGCTAAAGGCTGTTCTAAGTGCTTTGCAGGCAGTACCTCTTTGTATACTTATTTATTACTGAAATCGTTACAGTACCCCTATACATTGGGTATGATTACACACGCTCTCTCTGAATGATGATGAAATTAGGCATTGCAATGTTCAGCAACTTGCCAAGGTCACACAGCTACTGTGCGTCAGAGACAGGAGTGCGCAGAGCCACCTGGCTCCAGAGTGCATCCTCTTAACCACTCAGCTCCACTGCCTTGCAGGATGCATTAACCTTAAAAGAGCAGGTCCCTGTATATGACTGTGGGTGACAACCTGAGACCCCGGGTCTAGGTTTGGGAGAGTAAAGGTTGAGCATTAGAGTCTGAAGGAATCCCCTCAAGCCTGGAAACTGTGACCTAAGGGAGGAAGGAGCAAGTCTCCAGGAAGACATGTTAAAGGATCCCTGGCCCTGTGCCAGTGAAGGGACGAGGCCTGGGCCCCAGGTTGATTTCACTAAGTTTATGACAAATAGAAGAAGGTCGTTTCTAAGGTTTCTCTACCTGTCTTAGAACGTTTTTTAATTCTCCTGTGTATATGTGTAATTATTTAGTTAATTAGCTAATTATTCACTCACCAAAGAGCTGGCCCAGCCTTGTCCTTGATTGTATTGCCAGAGTCCTGCACCTTTAGGTGATCAAATATTTGTAGAATGAATGAATGAGCAGAAGTCAGGCCCTGTGGTCTGAAACACACTTTCAGCCACAGCTCTTGGGGCAAGGCTCTTGGAGGGGAGGGCACCAGAATAGCCGTGGGCATTTGAGGAAGTATTTGAAAGGAAAGCAGGCTTTAAAAAGGAGGAAGGAGAGTATTAGGGAGGTGGATTTTAGGGACTGAGAAACGCTGGTGGAGGCGGAGTCTAGGGGAAGCTGGGCATAAAACCTGAAAGGGAGCCTGTGAGCCAGGTCAGGGCTACCAAAGAAGGCCTTGTCCAGAGGCCTCTCTCTACCCTCAGCGCCTGGCCCTGAGGCCACTCCAGACTCAGCTATGAGCAATAATTGTGTTTTATCCTCATGGCTCACTGACAGCAGGTTTCCCCCAGGTTCTGGGTGTCAGGGACTTTTCTGGTGCCTGGGACGAGTTTTTGTGTGTGGGGGGGGGGGGGGGGGGGGGGCCTGGGAACTCCCTCAGCCCAGGTACTGAGCAGGGGGAGTAGGGCTTCTAGAAGGTACTCTCCTGGCCAAGTGCTCAGTGAGGCAGGCACCAAAACCCGGCCTGGAGTACCTGGAGCTGGATGAGCTTCCCTAGAAGTGAAGACTCCACACTCCCCAACCCAGACCCACAAACTGCCCTGTCACTGGCCCCCTTGGCTCCTCCCCCTTGACACCCCACACCACCAAAGCTGCTGAGTGTAAGAGGAAACACCACCTCTCACAGAAAACATAGGGGACTTCTTTTCCCCTTCGACAAACATTTGCTGAAAGAACTTTTTTTTGGTGGTGGTTGTAAAAATACAGAGCATGAAAAGAGTCCGGAGAATTATTCACATCATAACTTTTGTTCAACTCGATCGGTGTCACGAAGGTGATGACATCTATCAAATAAAGTCCCTTCCTCACTTTAATATTCTACAAGTGTGTGCTGCCCAAGGATCGTTACTTTTCTGCCTGCGTCTGTTCAACGGGCAGCCTCAAGGTGCCAAAGTCTTCAGCAGTATTGGGGATGCGAAAGAAAAGATTTCTTGGCTCCCAGCCTATCGTTTATTTCCGTGTCCCCTGAGTGACACCCATAAACTGTGCTGTCAGAACTTTTTAAATGCAAGCTGGTGTCTTACCTCTAAGGTAAGTTCAAGCACACCAGTCAGCAGCACAAACATATGTGAAATATGAGGAACAATTTAAAGTAGTGTGTGATTAGATGTCGGGTGGACACGGAAGTACTACTTCAGGTCAAAAGGAATCATTGTGGGTTTGAGGACTCTGAGAAGGCTCCATAGCAGGAGGCCTTGGGCTGGCTGAAATGTAGTGATGGTGGTGGAGATGGATACAGCCAAATTTACTGAGTTCTTAGCATGTGGCAGGTATTGGTAGGGTGCTTTTTAAGTATCACATTTAATCCTCACATCAGTCTTTTAATGTAGGCAGTATTACTGTCTCCATTTAATAGATGAGAAAACTGATATCTAAACAAGATGTGGAGAAATCTGACCAGTCCACAGTAATGCCTTCTGGAGGAGGGTGTTTCCTCTAGAAACAGCATTATGTGGGTGCTAAGTGGATACCATATATAGATTTCTTTAAAAAAAATTTTTTTTCTTCCCTGACCCAGGTCTCAAACCCTGGTCCTTGGCCTTTACATGGCTTGCACGGTGTTTACCTTAGACACTTGAACCACAGGGGTGCACTGAGGTGGATACATTTTTGTAGCATGATGTTTACATTTTCAAATTAAACTCTATCTTTTAAAAATGACTTGAAACCTATTGAATACAGGTCCTTATGGTTATAAAGTACCATCCATGCTCCCTAAGGTTATAATTCACTGTATTTATAATGAGCAAATACAATAGATTCGTCTCCCACACTGACACCATCCGGGCTTCCATAACTGTGGGGAAGCCCACTCCTCGGTTAAGGAAGAGTGGATGTGAGGACCCCTGAGATTCAGTGATGCTATTTCTGTGCCCTCCCTTCTATCTTCTGGGGCACCTTTCATCTGGTCATCTATTTGCTTCCTTTCATTTCCCCACTTTATTAATTATTAGCATCCCCTAAGACTGAGTGCTAACCATCTTCTGTTCGCGCATTCATTTCTCAAGATGTATTAATCACCTATTAAATGTTAAAATTTCTGAAACACTATCTTTGATCAGAAGGAGTCTGGTGGGTTCAAACATGGGGAACATTTATAAATAGATGACTTATATAAGGACATTTTCAGCATGCATCTGCTGTCTTTTCCCCAAGTGTTTTCAGGACATACTTTGAATTATAATATTCTGGGTGCAGAAAGCATCAGGCTTTCCCTAGATCACTTAAATCCTCATATCCTCATTTTTCCATCATTGACTTTCTGGTTCTCTAATCTGTCATCCTTTATGGATAGGGATGATATCTCCTTTTTGCTTTCCTCCTCAAATTGGATAGCGCATGGTGCATGGCTCATAGCACACATTCAAACAAGGGTGTCTGATTGAATTATTTAGATGACTAACTAAACCCTGAGCTGTGAGAAGCAGCTCAGCGCAGTTCTGTTTTTGTCTCAGATGGTTGAGTGGCATTTGATGGATGAGGCAAGAATAGTAAGCAGATAAAATTCCAGTGTCAGTTCAGCAGTCCTTTCTAAGTTTGACTTTGAGTCATTTTATTCATGTATTCTCTAGCCTTCTTTTGGTGAAGTGTCAGAAAACCCAACTTAAACTGTTTTAGCAAGAAAGAGAAAGAAAATGTACTGACTCCATCACTGTGAAACTACATCATAGACTGATTCAGCATGTTCTCATGGCATGCTAGTTTCAGGGCCTCAAATGATGACCTCAGGGCTTTTTTTTTTTACTCTTTACATGCTTCTCTTTTCTTTTGTGTGTTGGTTCCATTCTCAGGCTCTTACGAGATGACAGGGAAGATGGCCACTGTCAGCCGCAAACTACCACCTTACACGAGTATTTTATAGGCAATGAGTTCCTCTTTTCCTTGACCTTCACATATCAAATCTCAGGGGAGACTCTGATTGAAACTATCTGGGTCATGTGACCATCACTGAACAAATCGCTGTAGTTCTGGAAATGGACTACTCTAATTGGTTTACTTAGATGGCTTACTTACTCAGTCTACGTGGGGATGATGAGACAAGAGGATTGACACCCTCCCAACACTTCAGGGAGACGGGGAGTAATGGGTCTCCAAAGAAAGGGATACCGGGAATAACATACACCCATTACACCCCTCTTCTCTAAACCAATCTGGCCAAATATTTTAACCAAAGAACTTACTATCTCCTTACCCTCCAAAGGCTTAACTGTTAGGAGATTAAAGAGAAGATGCTAAGCTTTCCCCAGAGATGGTTACATTTCTGTGGGTGCTGATACAGCACTAAATCTTTAGACAGGTTGCGTGTTGTTTCATGCAATTCTTCTTAGTGGTCATTGGAAGAGAAGACTTCCCAATCCCAAGTCACAAATTTTCTTCTCAAATACTTCAGCCTTGCACACACATACACACAAACACACGAATTTTTGAAAATGAAAACCAGATCACTCTCCCCAATCACTCCTATGTAACCTCTTTTTCCACCTTTGGGGAGAAAGTGGAAACTCATTCCTCCTGATCTCTCCTGGTAGTGTTTGCTGATTAAAGGAAGAGCAGGAAGAAGACACCGTCCCACACAAGTCGCTGTAACTTGCAGAGCGTATAACATCTAGTCTCAACTTGCTTGATTTTATGATACTATTCTGACCTTCACTTAGGAATTTTCTTCGGACATTAAAAGAAAAAAATGCAGGGGTGCCCTGGTGGCCTAGTGGATAAGGTCACTGGACATAGTCCACATACATCCCGAGGACCTGGGTTTGGGACCTGGGGCGGGGGGAGGGAGGAACAGCCAGAATGAACAACTAATGGAATAAACAATGTTTCCTTCTCCTCTCTCTTCCTAGGCAAACCTGCCTACTTGACTTCATTCCTGCCTGCAACTTGACTTCATTCCTGCCTGCAATTTTCCCTTAAAAATAAATAAATGACAATACGAAACAATTATTTTTGAACAATTTGTGAAAGCTCCACGAACTAACAAGGAGACCTGAAAGACTGCTAACTCCTGTACCCGGAGCTACTCAGTCAAAGGTCCCCAGGGGCCAGCAGCCCCTGTAAATGACTCAGCAGGCTACGTCGAACTGCGGTGTTTGGGTCCCATCTCAACAGAGCGGCTTCTGTTGGGCTGCAGGCCAGGTGGCTTCTAGCGAGCTCTGTAGCCGACAAGAATTGTGCACTAATATGTGATTTCGTTCTGTAGTTCATGGGAGGCCTGTGCTTCTGTGCCTCTGAACTCGAAACAGCCATGTGACTTGCTTGAGCCTATGAAATATGGCCAAAGTGGTGTCGCTTTAACTGCTGCTGCATGGTCTCCTCTGCCTGGCTCTCCTTCCCTGCCACGGTGGCCTGGACACACTCGTTGACGTGGTGGTGAACACCGAGCCATCACCTGTGGCACACACACAGCTCAGACAATCACCTCCATCCACAGTTGTCGTGTGTGGGTGACAAGTCAGCCTTCCTTGTGTTCAGTCTGCACTGTGAAGGATGCAGGCTATTGCCAGATCACTTAGCCTGTCTGGACGATTGCATGTTGCCTGACTTTCATTTTTCTCAAGAGAAGTTAGAAATCTAGATTTTTGTGTCAACTCCATGATATGTTAAAAAAGGAAAGAAAAAATTTAAGCTTGAGTCGGCAAATTGCCAGCCAACTACTAGTTTGCAATTTTTGATCTGCACAGTTTGAATAGAGAATGGGGCAATTAACGAATGGTTTTTCTACTGGGCAGCACTCCTATCTGATGTCCTTCAGTGCTTAGAGCCTGCGTCCTGTTTTGCTGTTCATCAGCGTCGCACATTCGTCCTGACAGGTGTATCTTAAACTTTGTGTGCCTCACAGGCACATAAAGGGTTTCAAGATTTATTAGTGTAAAGACTAGTTGATTATGAAAACTCTCACTTCCTCTTTTCATGTTGGAGGAGTGAGTCTGGGGAATTAATTATTTTACCTTCCCATTTCACTTTTTCCTGTTTGCAAAGGCCTTGAAAGCCAACGATGTCCATTGCGCTTTATTTTTTTTTTTAAAGGAAAGGTGCAGACAGCAATGAAGGTGAGCAGGCAGGCAGGCAGGAAGAGGGAGGAGGAAGAAGCACTTTATGCAGTTGTTCATCTTGATTGCTTCTCCCCTGCCTCCGGGACACAAACCCGGGTCCTTCGGATGTGTGTGTGGCTCGTGTCAGCCCAAGGTGGCAGATTTTGCCACTATCTTGCCAGGGCGCACCTCTATTATGCCTTAAAACATAATGGCTTAAACAAGTCAGAAAAGCACAACCCAGTGTATTAACCAGGACTTTTCCAGTTGTGATAGGAAACGTAAATTGAAACACAGGCTTAGGCTGGGTCACACTTGTCCTTCTTAAGAACCAGTGATAGAGTGGCAATTTCCAGCAAGACAGGGAGAAGGCCATGTCTACAAAAGCGAGGAAGTCTACGGTCATTCCCTGCAGCCATTTTCAGCCGTAATGACTTTGTAGAGAGGCATGGGAGGAGGTATGGTGGAGAGAAGGGAGGTCTTGCAGGGGTGTTTGCATAGTATTCTGTGTAAACTGGAAAAACATCAGTATCAAATCCTGGAGGCGATCTAATGGTTACTAGGGGAATGGATGGAGGGAGGAGGTCGTGACCCCTGAGTACCACCCCTACAGCGGATTTAATTTGTGGGAGAAGCAAAAGACCCAGCAGGACTGCAGGTGGCCCACATCAGGGCCACCTCCAAAGTGGACCCTGCAGACGTCTTACTCTAATCACACATGCTAATGATTAGTCCCCAACACGTATCAGTTTTGTTTTTTCAAAGTTCCAGACGAAGACGCAGAAAGTAACATTGCCCCTGTTCAGTGTTTTCTTCCCTGTAAATGTCAGGACCCCAGTGCCATGGGGAAACAACGCAAGGCAGTTGTACAGAACCCAGCTCTGATCTTTATGCTCCAGGAAAGGTGCTGTTGGCCTTTCTGAGACTGAGTGGTGTTCTTCCACAAGAATATCCTACTCATTTTCCATGACACATTCTTTCGGGGCCCGATTTTCTTTTTCTTGCTAACTTCAGTGTTTCTAGTATGTGAAGGTGAAAATGGTCAGGCAATTGTCACTGGGACTTGATCTGCCTTTTCCTCCATCAGATGGGTCCTCTAGTCCAGAAAGAGTGCCCTGCAATGGGGAGCACAGAGAGTAAAATAGGCCCATTTAGCTTTACTTATTGGCTCCATCTGTCTCAAGTCTTATTTCTTTTACTCCGAGCAGCTGCACTCCAAGAAGACATGAACTTTTTCTTTCACTTCCTTTCTTCTATGTGTGATGACCTGACATCATTGTGAGAAGGAGGCTGAAAGTCACTGAATAGAAACTGTCACCTCCATCTGGCTTAGGAGGAAAGGCAGGGTGTTGGTGGGACGCGAGGAGGTCTGGAGGCAGATGTCCACCAGGGTGTCAAGGTCTCAGGTGCCCCATTTCTGCCAGAGGGAACTGTAACTTGCACCTTGACATAGTGGAGGGCCCCGTGGAGGCCACGTTTAGAGTCCCTGTTAACCATCAACCATTCTAGGAGGCTGAAAGTTGGGTGCAGGGCTGGAAATAGAAGTTGTAATGGGGAAGAAAGTCACTGGGGGTTTGCTGAGGTCTGGTTCTGCTCGCGGGAGTGTCCCAGGTGGGAAGGAGAAGGCTAAGCCCAGGGGTCAAAGTTCGAGTCACAGCGGAAAGCCATGGGCTCAGCTGCAGTCCCAAAGGAAGGGTGGGGAGCCAGGCCAGGTTAAGGACAACTGGTGGCCAGGTGGGCTCCTGGGTGGAGACAGAGGCACCCCATGCCGGAATCCCCTGCCCACCCTGCTCCACGGAAAAATGAAACAGGCTTGCGCGGTCATTTCCTCACTCACTCGGTGGTGAAGTGTCCAAGGATGACACCGTGCTGGAATCCTCTCTCTCGGTTTGGAAAACGCGACGAGGACCGAGGAAGACGCAAGCTCGGCTTCAGCCGGCTTCGGAGTCCCGCCGCCGCCGCCTTCCCATCTCTCTCCAGCGCCGCGCTTCTGTCTCGGGGGCGGCAGCGGGCGGCTGCGCGCGGGGGATGCTCTTACATAAGCGCTCGCCGCGTCCTGCTTTCTCGCGCGCTCCGGGACCGCGGGGTGGGAGCGCCGGGGGACGCGATGGAGCCCGGGCAGGCGCGGCGGGGCCGGGGCCGCCCCTGCCGGGAGAGGAGCGCGAGGCGCCGCGGGAGGAGGGCGCGAAAGGCGGCGGGGGCGGTGAAGGTCAGTGGGTGTGAAGCGCCGGATCCACGCCCCCTCCTCCCTGTCCCCTCCTTCCCTTCCTCTCCGTCCCCCTCTGACGTCTGGAGCTGGCAGCTCGGTCTGTTCCGCATTCCCGACCCCTCCCCGCCCTGGGCCGCTATATAACCGGGGCTGATGCAACCCGTCCCGCCGCCCGCCACAGCCTGCGGGAGGGACGCTCGGCGGCCGC
The DNA here is from genome assembly GCA_004363575.1 of Solenodon paradoxus. Taxonomy (NCBI): domain Eukaryota; kingdom Metazoa; phylum Chordata; class Mammalia; order Eulipotyphla; family Solenodontidae; genus Solenodon; species Solenodon paradoxus. The sequence continues at coordinate 64,455 of RJWH01002511.1, read as the reverse complement.
GACGGGGGGCGCTGGCGGCGGCGGACGCTGCAGCGGCGGCGGGGCTGGCGCCGCGGCGGCTCCCGGGCCGGGACGGGCCTGGGCACCGGGCGGAGCTGGGCGGCCGGGCGGCAGCGGTGCGGCGTGGGCACGGCGCCTGCAGCCGAGCCCCGGCCCCGGGGACGCCGCCTCCGTCCGCGGCTTCTGCACGGTGGGTGCGAAGACGCGCGCAGGGGGCGCGGGCTCGGGCGGGGTGGGGCGCGCCGACCTGGGCACCTGGGACGGTCGCCCCCGCTGGGCGGAGCGCGCCGAACCGCGGAGCCTGCGGCCCCTCCGGGAGGCTCCTGCAGCCCGGGAACCCCGAGCTGTCCGGGCCTGGGGCGTTGCAGCCCGGACCCCCGCGTCCGCCAAGCGCCTGGGAGCGGGTGGCTTCCCGTTGGTTCCCGCCCTGGGACGGGACGCTCCGTCCGCCTCTGGGGCAGCGGGGTGCTCTTTCTGTCTCCGGCCCGCGCTCTCCTCCCCCGTCCGTTTGCAGGGAAGTGCTGTCCTCGGGTGGCAGGGAAGGCGGGTGAGCGGGACGCTGCCCGGCGGGTAGACAGGCCGTGGGCGTGGAGATGGAGGCCAGAAGGTCAGGGAGGTGCAGGGTGCTGGTTCTGGAGGGGTGACAGGGACTTGCTAGCAAGTGGGAAGCTGTGCTCCTGGAGGTTCTGGAGGAGGGCCCTGAGAAGGACTGGGGGTTTCTGTTCCAGTGAGGGGACTTAGGTGAGAGTCTTTGCTCTGGGGTTCCGGACTGGGACGGGCCCGAGGGACCATGGGGCACCTATTTAGGCTTCCGGCTCCCAAGCAGATTACGTAAGGAAGCAAGTCTTCTCTAGGTAACCAGCCGTTCTCTCCTTTCCAGCTCAGTTTAGAAGGCTCTCTTCTGCCTCCTCACGCACCCCCCCTCCCCCTTCAAAGGAGGCTGGGGAATTTGAGCCTTATGGCCTGGACCCCTAGACTCTTGAACCTCGTGGGGGAGAACCAAGCTTTCCCTGGGCCAGTGGGAGGGGCAGGGAAACCCAGGAGGCCTTAGCTCTTTTGCAGGGATGGATGGGCCATTCATGCTGCTGGAGATGGAGAGGCTGGTGGATGGGGCATCTACTGACCCTTGAGCCTGCTCCAGTTGAAATTTGCTGACTCTTGTCCAGTCTGCTGCCCTCCCTACTGGCATCCAGGGCATCTGGAGACGGTCTGACCACATGTGCTCAGGTCTGTCTCACAAAAGGACCTGCAGACGTGTGAGTGTTTATATCCAGGTTTAATTGCTGGGTGGACTTTCCTCAGGGTCTTAGTTTGAGAAGCATTAGAAGCTGAAGCTTTGAACTCTGATTGGATGCGTGCTCATCCATTAAAGCCTTGCTGTGAACTATGTTCATATATCATCTCCCTTCCCCCCCCAACCTCACCTCCCTGAGGCTTTTTTAAAACACACCCATTGCTTTCATCTTTCCAGCAAATCTGGCTGCAGCTTGGGTGGATGCCTTATCTTCCTTTGCAGGTTTCTAGAGGAGAGTTTAACCAGGTATCAGGTGTGAGCATGGCTCTGATTTTATATAAACTTGAGGCCCAGGGAAGAAAAGCCAGATCTCTTTTCCTGCCTTTGGCTGGTTAAGGTTTTGCCTTGTTTCGAACAGAGAGGACGGATTTCTCAAAGACGCTTCTGTTCCCCTTCTACTTTGGCTTTGATTCAGAACTGCAGGCAGCTCCAGAATCTTCCTGAAGAGCTGGGTGCTGTGAGTTGTGCCCGGCTGCTGGCAGGCATGGGTGTGGAGGTCACTGGCTTTGCGCCTAGGCTGCCTAGGTTGCAGCCACCTCCAAGGAGCTGTGTGGATGAGTGGTGACTGTCCCCCAGGGAAGGGTTCAGACAGGGATCTCCTTACTCACCACTGCCTAGCTTTTGCATCCAGCAGGCTCTGTGGTCATCTCCCCCACCTGTTTGCAGGATGTGTGGGCATCTTTTCCAACCTACAGAATCCTTGGCAGGATGGGAAGGACTGGGCTCTGCAAGCCTGTTTGTCTGTGGACAGCTGCTGTCCACAATAGACAGCAATAGCTGTCTCTGGAACCTGTGACTGTTTCCAGCTCCACTCTGGAAGAAAGGAGCCAACTTCAACTGTAGGTGGCTTGCTTTCTATTCATTCAGTCCCAGCTCAACTTGAGCAATCAGAACCAGGGCTGAGGGCAAGCTACATTCTTTTCTGCTTTCTCCTGCAGGATGCAGTTGGCTTTTTTTCCAGGCGAATGAATTATGTTTGAAACTGAAATGGGAGGAAGAGAAAAACAGAGTGAGTGTGTATGGGTGCATGTGTGCACATACCTCTATAGGCAGGGGGAGAGCAGCAGCACATTATTTTTCCATTTTCCTTTAATGAAGGCTCTGTGGAGGCGTGTTTGAAAACAGAGGGTCTCCTATGCCTTTGAGGAGGGTGAGAACACTGTTTTGGCTGCGTCCCGGGCCATATGCAGTGTATGGTGACCAATGAAACTGAGCCTGGCTCATTCTGTTGCTTGTCTTGGCAGTCGGTTCCATGGCTTGTGTTACTAGCTCTGGAACTTACGGGCTGCCAAGCTCCATGTGCCTGTGTGTGTGTGTGTGTGTGTGTGCGCGCGCGCGAGCGCGCGTATGTGTGTGTGTGTGGTTTGGCTTCTTGAATCTCAGCAGAGACAAATGTCTTAGTGACCCAGGTTTGGAATTTTCAGCCTGAGTTTCTTTACATTCGTTGTGGGAGGCCCAGCTAGAGTCCATCGTCCTGGGGGTTTTCTTTGTAGGCTTTCTCCCTGCAGCCCTGGGGTTCCAGTGGTAGAGCTCAATTTCCAGAACTTTAGCTGTCAGTGGCATTTTTAGAAAAGGGCCAAAGCATTTGTCACACACTGCTTGCAAATCTGTGTTACGGATCATCCTAGGAATCCTGACACCATGGGGCCGAGGTGGGGTGAGGAGGGAAGAGGGACTAGAAGCCTTGGCCAGGGGCAGTGCCCTCTCAGCTCCCTCCCAGATCAGGGTGAAGATCCTGCCAGAAGTGTCTTAGTGTCCATTTCTTGAGCATTTACCTTTGGCAAGGAGAAAACCTTATTTACAGGCAGGGCCTTGTCAGAACCATTTTTCTGTCTCCAAAGAAGAGAAGGAGTTTCCTGGAAAAGGTTTCGTTTTCTTCTATGGCTGGATGACTCTGCAGGGATCATGCACTGATATCAGTGGCTTCTCCTGTCATTGTCCCTGACACCCCCACATGCACCCCCCCCCCACATCCCTTTTTCTTCTTAGGGAGGTCTGAGGAATGGCCCCTTCTAAGCAGTGCAGGAATTGGGTTGATAAAGGATGCAGAACTCTGCTCTGTGCTTCTAGAGGCAGGAGTGGGAACCCAGCCTGCTGTGGGGCCTTGTCGCTAGGGGTCTAAGCAGCTGGGTTCTGACTTGAAGGATGGAGGAGACCTGAGTGGGTATGGAGACAAAGGTCAGGTGATAGGCCTCATTTCCGTATCTTGGTACCCAGCTCTGACCTGAGCCCTTTTTGTCCATTTTGCAGTCACCCCGTGTCCCCTGAGGGTTCAGAACTGGAAGGTGGGAGAACAGAGGATCCTCTGGGAAGAATCCTCTTCATGACCATAGGAAAGGCAGCTCAGTGGTGGAAGGGAGCGCTCCAGAAGGGACCTTGGGTCATTCAGCACCTGTCGCCTCCAGGAAGGAAGGCCCTTGTGGCTACTCTGACTTCACACGCACCAGAGGCAGGCGCGCTTCCAGGTACTTTCCACGTAGTAGCTAATTTAATCCTCTCCACAGCCTTAAGGGGCAAATGGCAGTATTATTCCCACTGTATGGCTGAAGAAAGTGAGGTGCAGAGAGGTTAGGGAATTTACCCAAGGTCACACAGCCAGGAAGAGGCAGAACCCAGATTCATGCTATGTGCTCTGGCTCCGAGTCCCCACTCTTAACTGACCTGCCTGCAGAGTCAGGACAGACCCCTGGAGAGGGACTTTTGCTGCTTGTTTTCTACCTTAGTGCTTTCTCCATCCTCTGCTCCTTGCCTTTTGGATGCTGGTTGACTGACCTTTCTGATTTGGGCGAGTTATCATTCCAGATGCGTCCTGAGCTCCAAGAACAGGTGTGGTGTTTAATTCTCCAGGACTCCTGATAGTTCACACTGGGCTTTGTGCTCACGGGCCTGGCCCTTCTGCCCTCCACATCTTCCCCTTGGGAGTCTTTCTAGGTTCCAGCTCCCTTTCGCTTGTCCTTAGTTGTTGACGCCCTCTTCTTGACCTGCAACCTCATGTGTGCTCCCGGGAGGACCCCGAACCTCCCTGGCTTCTTGTTCCTGCTCTCACCTGTACTTCCTCGTAGCCGAGCCTTGCACACCCATCCTGGGCTCCTGCTGCTGTCCAGACAGCTGTGTGCCTACAGGGGAGCTAACCTTTCCAAAGAGGCCCCCAGATATGATAGCCTCCTTTCAACCTCTGTTTCCGTGGACAGAAGGTTCATGAAGTTGATGCATTCTTGACTTTCTCTTGTCTTTGTTTTTAAAGGCAAGGTGCAGGTAGGAATGAAGGTGAGCAGGCAGGCAGGAAGAGAGAGAGAGGATGAAGCATTTTACTTATTTGTATTTCAGTTGTTCATCTGATTGTTCCCCCGGCCCCAGGGCATGAACCTGGGTCTTTGGGAAGTATGTGGACTGCGCTCTTGGTCAGGGGTGGCTGACTTAGCCGCTACTCCACTAGGGCATGCTTGTCTCTTTAAAATTTTTAAGCCTGCCTTTGACATTGTAGATGAAGATGCCACTAATTGGGCACTTTCTAATAAGAATCACCCTGTAGAAGACTGTTCAAAGCCAGATTGAGCAAAGCAAGACTGATATTTATTTAGAGGTACTCCTATTAAAAAAAAAAGGATTGAAGGCATCTTGCAGATATACATATGGTGAACAAGTGAAAAAGAGTAAGAGGGAGAAAGCTTAACTTAGCTCTTAACTTTTCTCTTTTTGGTCGAAATAAACTCTCTGTGTCACTGTCTCCTGATAGGACCTGTTTCTGGACTTGAGGTGTTTCGTGGCTTTTTTTTTTTCCCTGCTGTGCAAGGTAGCAGCCCAACCTGTATGCCCACAGGTTCCTGAGGAAGTCAGAGGAGAAATACATCATCATCAGATCTTTCCTTCAGGTTCTCTCTGCTTGGCTCCTTCAGTCCAGCTTTAGGGAAGCTGTGTCAGGTCACCTGTCATCCTAGACCCAGCAGTAGTTTCGGCTCCACTGTGACCTCGTAATCGCTTTCTGTCTTAATCATGACTTGCTTGTCGGTCCCATCCTGCCTCCGAACGTCCCCCAGTTTTTCCTCATTGGCTAGTTTCCAAGTTATTCCTGGTCGGTGTCTTCAATTGCCAAAGTCATTTTGTATTCTAAGCCTATCTTTTGAGGCACAAGTCCTGTTTGCCAAATTTGGTCTTCCGCCAACGTATAGAGTGTGTTCTTTACTTTTGCATCCAGTTACTAATGGAGACGTGAAGACTGTTTATCTTCCTTTTGGACCTCCTGGGCCCCAAAGGGGAAAAAACTCTGGGTTCTTCCCCTAAAGCTTTTAAGTCATAGATCTCCTTTCCTACTAAATTATTTCCATATGGAACAACGGGCCTGGGAGATGATTTCACCTCTTGTCATCTTTCCTGTGTCTTCCTTGAAACGGGTAAATTCCTCCTGGCTGTTATTGGTTCCCTACCATCTCCCCTGCCCCCCTTCCTTTTATAGATCCCAAAATCATACACCAATTGTTTTATTATTTAAATCACCCGAGTTGCCTTTCAGCCTGGGACGGTCAGCCAGCTCCTTCCAGCTGATGAGGATCCAGTTATGAAAGGTGGCTGCTTCTGCTCCTGTACCTTTTACCCCCTCGCTCTGGGTTGTTTGGGGTGATTTCTTACTGGCAAATGTCAGCTGTTGTGGTTGTCTCCTAGGAATGGCTTATATCAGCAGTTAGGGGTGCCCTTGGGGAGGAAGGAAAGAGGGGGATTTTTGCATTCACAAAGGAAAGTCTGGTGCCTGATCCCTTGAGTAAGGCTTGTCATGAGGATAAGTTCACAGGGAAGAAGGAATGGCAGGAATTCATGGAGCCTTTGCTCTCAGAGGATGGTCACCCCCTGGGGTGGTGGGTGGAGGGGGTTTTCCCAGTAGCAGAGAATTCATTGTATTTAGGGATCATTTGTTAGTGTCTCATTTATACCATCTGTATGAAAATAAACAGAAGCTCCAAGCAGAGTCTATCATTCCTGGAACAGAATGGGGTCTGGCTTCTATCTCCCAAAGATGGTTTAGGCAGGGAGCACACAGAAGCTTCTAGAGTATTTTTCTTGGGGTCTTCTGTGGAAACAATCAATCTGGAATGGAAACGGTGACCTGATAACAAGCATTTAAACTTCCAGAGACAGACCCTTCCCCCACTCCACCATGAGTTTATTATTTGTCCATTCATTCATTCATTCATTCATTCTTTATTGATTTCCCTTTCTGTGCTACAAATAACACCAGGCACTGGGGTTGTGAAAGCCAAACACAACTGCTACTTACTTTTGGAAACCACCCCTCCACTTGCGAGTGGCCACATGGCCCACTTTGTCACACAGGAATGGGCCCTTGCAATCCAGGGAGGTTCTGGGGCTTCTGGCCGAGGAGGGGGTTTTGCTCTGTTTTGCTTTGCTTTCCACCTGCAGCGTGAGGCCTCCATCCAGGACCGGGGGTTGTGTCCGGTTGAAGCGCTAGGCAGCACACAGTTACCAGCCCCCTAACTCTTGTCCATTTTGACCAGCTCAGTGAAGCGTCTGTGTTGGGCTCACTGACTGCTTGAAGCCTCCCTGAAGTTCTAAGAAAAGAGATTCTGTAGGATTTTCTTCTGGGAAGGAGATGTGTGGTTTTCAGTTTGGTTCTGTCTGCAGGGTTGGGTGCAGGCATCATTTTGCCACGTGGAATTGAGTTCCCATACCGGCCCCTTTCTTGTCCTTGGAGGAGGCCTGGAGCAACAGGCAGCATATCTGCCAAGCCCCAAGCAACCTCGTGGTGTGGCAGCCTTCAGCCCTCCATGCATTGCAGGCCCAGCTCCAGGGGTCAGAGCCAGTGACTCCCTTGCTGATCCTGAATGCCAGTCCAGCTCAGGTTTAGGGAGGGTCCCAGCACATTGACCAGCCCCATGTCAGAGGTCTCTGGGGCCATTTCTATGACTGTGCTTGCAGTGTGGTTATGCAGCGATTTTCCTAAACCTAGATGTTTTGAGAGGCCGAGTGGAAGATCTTCTGTGAAGAGAGTCATCTTCCACGATGGGCTAGTGCGTGAAAGTCCACCCTGAGAAGGTCACTCCTTCTGCATTATCAACTGAGGCCCCAGAGGGGAAACAAAAAAAGCAGGGTGAGAAAGCTTTGGTTCCAGAAATCCAGGCCTCAGGATTGCAGCCTTGGCTCTGACCTCTAGTTGTGTGACTTTGCGAGTCAGTTGACCTCTCAGAGCTTCAGCTGCCTCATGTGCAAAATGAGGATGTGGTCCTCCTCCAGATGATACTTGGCGTGAATGAGTGTCAGATCCTTTTCTGAGATGGCATGGGGGAAACTGTGCTAAGAAGAGTGAGAAAGGATGTGGCATGGGAAGGAGAGCTAAGGGGTGAGGTGTCGGGGGTAGGACAGATGGGGTACAGATGAAAGGGCCTGGGGCACCAAATGCAAACTTGGATATAAGGTGGGGAGCTCTGCAAAGGGCTGCTGGTGTGCAGAGGAGGAAATGACAAAACCTCTGTCCACTCATATACCTTTCTTTAAAGAAAATGATGCCTAGTGGAAGCTTTTGTGGTTTGAGAGTGCAAATCACTCAGGAGAAAGAAACACAGGAACGGATAGTGAACCAAGTTTCACCTTTGAAAGTGGAATGGAGGTACACTCTCATGGTTTAGCGGGTAAGTCCGCGGCTCCCAGCCAGCCAAGTCTATCCTGAGGACACAGGTTCACAACCTGGGGCTGGGGTGGGAGGGGAACACAGATGAACAGCTAAATAAAATACATGCTTCTTCCTCTTCTCTCTTCCTGTCTGCCTGCCTGCTTGCCTTTATTTCTACTTGCAGCTTTCCTTAAAAAAAATAAAAGTGAAATGGAGGTGGAGAATGTAGTTTGCATTTATGAACAAATGACTCCTTAATATTTCCTTGAAATCTAGACCTGAGAAGCTGAACCGGGGCCATGGGGGTTGCAGGCCATTTCTCAGGGTCATCCCTGTGGGAGGCAGAGAGCACAAGCCACCGTACGAATACATTAACTCTACCCATCAAGGAAGCCTAGTTCAATGGCTATCTGTCTCCTGGGTCATATCCCTCCCATGGGAAGAGACAGGTAAAGTTGGGACCATAGCTGGATTTTCAAGATAGTCAAAATTTTTATGTTGTGGGTCTCTGTGGAGAAGTGGGAAGGGAGGCAAATTATTTCCTTTACAGGACTGAAATGCTACTTATAAGGTGGCTTAGAAGCTAAGACTACACATTGTATTTTTATATTCTCAGTGTCTGTTGGTTCATAGTAGGTGGTCAATGATTAGATGGATGGATGGATGGATGGTGGGTAGATGGTGGATGAATGAATAAATGGATGGGTAGGAGCCCTATAAGGTACCAGATAAATCTGCTTTTATTGGCAAACAAGCTTTCTTCACTGCTGTTGATTCCTTGAAGCGATCATTTCTACCCAGAAACTTTCCATCAGAGAGAAGGAAGAAATTCAGATTCTCTTGGTGTTGACTTAACATCTATCTTTCTTTCATACATGAAACTGTCTTACTGTCTTTATTTGCAAAACCTCTGGGTCTAGCAGAGCCAGAAAGGAGACTGTGGAGGACTTTTCTGTACTGGGTTCCCATGGGAAAGCACATGCTAATTAATCCTATCTCAGTCTCTTCCTCAATGACCACACACGCACACACACACACACCCTTTAACTAAGATTTGCTTCGTCTTGTATTCAGGATACCTTAACAAGTGTGCAGAACAGGATGTGTGATTTGAGGGGAGGCACCATGCCAGATCAAAAATAGCTCCCTTTTAAACAGGTGCAAAGGTGCTTGAGATTCCAACACTCTTTGGAGGCAGCATGTCACAATTTTAGATTCTGCTTTACCTGTTTTAACTACATGCAAACTAAAAGCAAGTTATCTTTCTAAACCTCAGCTTCTTCCTCTGCGTGATGGGCTTTGACGCAATCTCATGGGCCTGACAGAAGGATACTGCAGTTCCAGCACATAGCAGATGCTGAAGCAAGGTGCCATACGGTTGGATTAAACGTTGCCTTAAGTGCCAAGGATAACCTTGGCTTGAATTAAGCAATTAAGTTTCTGCTACACCAGGATGAACTTAAGGGCAGGACTGGAAGGGACTCAGAGGGACATTGGTTACAAGAAAAGAAAAGGGACGGGTCTTGATAAGACTTGGAGACTTAAACCCTCCTGGAGCCTCTTATCTGGTTGACAGCCTTGTCCTTCTGTTCTGCCTCCACTCCAGGCTGGACTGTCGCTTCTCCTGCTATGATGCCTGGGCAGATTCCAGACCCTTCCGTGACTGCAGGCTCTCTGCCAGGGCTCGGGCCCCTGACCGGACTCCCCGGTTCGGCTCTCACTGCGGAGGAGCTGAAATACGCCGACATCCGCAGCATCGGGGCCATGATTGCCCCTTTGCATTTCCTGGAGGTGAAACTGGGCAAGAGACCCCAACCCGTGAAAAGTGAGGTGAGCAAGTCTTATTCTCTAGGAGAATCGAGGACCGGAGGCCTGGGTTAGCCTCAAGTCTAGCCCGACACTTGCCTGTGCCCTCAGCGCTGCTGTTCAGTGTGCGGTCTGAGGGCTGGTATCACCCTGAAATGCAGAATCTTGAACCCCACCCCAGACCTTCTGAACCAAAACCTGCCTTTAAAAAGCTTCCTTGGGGGAATGCGTGAGAAGCCCTGGCTACAGCAGGATGCTCAACCTGTCCCTGGTTCTTGGAGGGGTAAGGTAAGAGTGGTTAATAATGACAATCATGAATAATAATATTTTGGCCATCTCTGGGGTATTGGGAGGGATCAGGGAAGATAAGGGAGCTATACACACACTTTGAAACAAAGCCAAGAGATTGCCAATACTGGACTATCTTTAAAATTATTAGCATTAGTCACATCATGGTGTTTACCCTTCTTGGCCCCAGGCTGGAGAGGAGCAGGGGTGTTAGATTAAGGGTGTCGTGGCCTTTCTTCCCAAACAGCTGCCCAGGGCTGGGCAGGACTCCAGCCACCCAGCACCACTGCCTGAGATGAGGTTTGCAGAGGATCCCCACGGGGCGGACCCCATAGGCAGCACCCCTTCTCAGGTCCCTTGCAGCTGCAGCTTTCATGAGCCTCATTTGCAGAAGAGCAGCTTGTCCCTGGGGACTGGTGAGAAGTCCCCAGTGTGGGTGAGCTCTGTGTACACCCCAGCCACTTTCCCAGGGCTGGCCTTTCGTTCCAAGGCCTGCTCCCGTGCAGTCTCCAGCAGGACCATTTCTTCAGAGGTCTGTCAGAATTGCTGCCCACCTGGAGGGGAGAAGGAGCTCGTGGTGGCAGGTGCGCTGTGTAGAGTGTGGGAACAGCTGAGCTTCGGGTCTTGGGAGCATTTGCAGCAGAGCTGCACCTGGGTGGGGACCCATCCCTTAGGACAGCGCTACAAGGGCTAGACGTTTGGAGAGAGGTTTGTGAGCGGAGGACAGCAGCTGGGTGCCGGCTGGGGAGAGTTGGGTATATTCTACCACTGCTGTCTGTCCACTGTCTCCCCACAAGGAAGGGCAGCTAGGAGCTTGGTCAGGGCTGGCTGCAGGTTGTTTGTGGGCTGGATGTGGGGCTCAGATGTGTTTTGTTGGGCTTGCACAGGTTTTCAAAGAAACCTGAACCAACTTAAAAATGTGGGTTTTAGTCTTTGATTAAAAAATGGAAAGTTCTGGTCCCCCTGTGCCCTCTCCAGCATGGCAGCAGCGAAAGGAGAGACCCACGTCACCTCAGTCCTCCCTTCAGTTTGTCACAGGCCCCAACACCTCCCTATTACTTGCTTTCCCTCTGTTAGTTTAGCCTTTGTTACCCGCAGCTGCTTTCACATACCTTCATTGCTCAGCCCTACTCGAGATTGGCACTGAGACACCTGGGTTAGGCGTATTCCAGATGCCTACTAAAGACTGTTGATTACAAGATGAGAGCTGACTTTAATGAGACTCCTCTGAATTGATTTTGTAAGTCACCGTGCTGTTGACAGCACTTCCTGGCTTGTTTAATGTTCTGTTTTCTTTATGGAAGAGCTTTAGTCTTTTGTCCCTTGCTACTCACTTGTCAGGCCCACAATTTGAGAGCATCCGTTTCTAGGTCGTTGCACAGTATAATTGCCATTTAAAACCAGTAGCTGAACAGTTTCCCCAGGGCGCTGAAGCCGTGGGGCTGATGAAGAGACAGCTACTTTGATCAGGGGTCGGCCTGGAAATTTGCTGGGGGCAGGGGCTGTGAGGAGGGTATTTGGGAGGGGGCTCTGGATTGCCACCTCTTACCTCTGAAAAAGGTGCTAGGGGAGCTTTCTTTCTTTTTCTCTTTTTTTTTTGGAAAAGGAGTTTATTTGGGTTGGCTATTTTTGCATTTCACAGCCTCCCCCCGATTGGTGGCATATGCCCTGTACCTGACAGTGACGTGCTGTCCTCACAGGCACCCGCAAACACGCACCATCCTGGCCGTGAAAATAACAAGCCGTTTTTAGGGCGGATTTGCATGTCCTCTCCCTGACTGTCAGACGGCAGCGTTGTGGGGGCGAGGAGGCAGATGGAGCAGCTGAGACTGTGGTGTGCAGAGCCAGGCCAGGCCCGCAGAGGATCCGACCTTCACATACGTCCTAGGTCAGACCCAAGGGTGTATAGGGAGGTGAGGGGCGGGGACTAATTCTTGGAGCCACTAAAAAAATCAACGGCATGGGGAGAGAAACTTGCAGCTGAGAAACCTTATGTCCCAAGATTTATTTGCATGTGGCAAACTTTTGTTAGTGGGTTTTCACCTTAGCATCTCAGTCTAATCATTTCTTGAATAGGAAGATACTAGCTCATGTTTATTAAGCACTTAATATGTACCATGCCCCGTGCCAAGTGCTAGACAGTCACAGTCCCATTCATCCCTTACCTGGTCCCAGTGAAGGGATTCTCCCCATTTTCGAGAAGAGGAATTTGAGGTCCAGAGAGGAGGAAGTGCAGTCATTCGGGGTCACACCATGGGAAAGTGGCAGAGCTGGGGCCTGTGTGGCAGTGACAGTGGAATTGCTGAGCCGAGCACCCAGCAGGTGCTGCTGGGTGCATTTTGGGAGTTATCTCACCAAAGTCCAACAAGAACTCTCTAAAGCAATTATTGTCACTATTGTGTTCTCATACCCACTTTGCAGTTGAAGTTAACAGGCTCAGGGAGGCCAAAGGTCACACTGCCGGAAAGCCAACCCAGCTTCTGTCTTTAGAAGCAAAGCTTTAACCTGATGCTGAGCTGCCTCCTCTGCTCCCAGGCCCTTCCAGGCTCCTACTAGCACTCTGTCAGGCTGGGGAGGCTGATGAATTGAACCTCAGGATGTGCGTTCATTTTGATGACATGGCCTGATCAGCGCTGAGCCCTGCACTTCTCGTCTGTCTGGCCCGGGGCGAGGGCCAGCTGAGCCGCGCTGCAGGCCACTCTGTCTGCGCTGGCTCTGGGGCTCTCCACCACACAGAAGCTTGGTCTCCTGGCTTGTGTCCAAATGCACGCAGCAGTTTGGTAAAAGGAAAATGAAGGAATTAAGTTAAACGACAGACTCTGTGCATGATAAAGTGCTTCATGATGATTTTAAGATTATATGGTTGACATGTAATGTCAAACTCTATTAGTGCCCACTGTTTGCCTGCTGTTCGTTTGCTCAACAGATATTTGCTAAGCACCTACTATGTGCGGCGTGCTGTGCCAGCCCCTGGAAACTGACCCCTACTTCTACACACAGCAGACAAAGCTGTCTGGGAGCGATATATTGTAATGAGGGCCTCCAAGAATAAACCAGTTCATGTATAAAGGTCCGGTAGTGGTCAGGGTGGTGAGGAAAAATTCAGCAGATTGTGGACGGACAGTGGTGAGACTGCTCACTTGGATGCTGGCTGGGAATCCGAGCTGGTTATGTTCTGGAGGAGGGGACTTTAGAGTCGCTGCTTCTTTTTGCTGTTATGTTCTTTCCTTTCAAAGCAGCTTTCTTTGGTCTGGATTTCTCCAGAGTTTTTCCTTCTTTCCATTTTTATTCTGCTGCCCTTGACACTAGGGCTCTCAAGCAACCAGTCTCTACTGGTCTGAAGAGCTTGGCCCTTTCCGAGTTGGGTTGTCTCTGATGGACTTCTGCATGTACACAGCCCCCGCTCCCCACACACACACCCCATGTGACGTGCTAGGTGAGACTCCTCTAGAGGAGACTCGAGTTCAAGGGAGTTGTTCCATCAGCTAGAGTCAGCTACCGATGACTCTTGTTGGACCCTTGCATCATGGTTTTCTTTCTTTCTTTCTTCTTTGATTGAATGAGTTGCTATATTTAAATGCCGGGAAATGTGAACTTTCTGACTCTTTTTTAAAAACCAGAATATCTGAATTCTAATTCTAAACCTATACTCTTTATGCAACGAGAAGTGGGAGCAGGGTAGCAGATGGTGGCTGGATTGACATGCAGTCTTTTTAATTCACCGCAGTCCCCGCTACTCCCTGCTGCTTATAGCAGCGTAGCTCACAGTCTGTGCTGCTGGCCTGCTTTTGAGTTTGTCTGCTGCCTGTAGGTTGCAAGGACAGGAACTACATCTGTTTCTCTTAACTTCCATCAGACTGTGCACCTCGTCTCACAGAGTGTGTGTTCTATACATGCCGTTAGTTTGAACACTAAATCGCTGTTTCAACTTGACAAGTCACTTAATCTTTCTGTCCCTTCATTTCTCTCTCTCTCAATTTTTACTGCCAAGCACTGTCCATATGTTCTTTTTATTTCTGAACTTAAGCGACTTCAGGCAGGAAAAAAGAGAACACGATGGAACCCCCAAACTTGAATGATCATGAGATCTCCTGGAAAACGTCTTATGTAGATTTCTAGACTCCACCCCAGATCCATGAAATCAAAATCTCTGAGGCAGAGTCCAGGAAAACTGTCCACGTGGTTGGACCAGTGATTACTCGGCTTCTCTGGGAATCTGACCCTGAACAGTCTATGTTTGTCTCCAGGCTCCTGTGCTTCTTGTTGGGAAACATTCCGAGGGGCTCACCTGAGGAGTGAATACCTCCCCTGGTGGACTGCCTTTCCAGCTTGGAGCCATTCCCTGCTCACATTCCACGTGGCGATTGGTTCCGTGTCCTTGTCATCTCCAGAGCAGGAGAGAAGATTTAGCTGTTGGTAGATTTCCCATCGGTCATGTCCCAACTTTCTCAGAAAGTTCGAGGGTTCCACTTTGGGAGGAAGCGCCACTTTGGATCCGTGGACTCTTGGGTGGCCTTGGAAGGTGTGCTCACTCTCCGTCACGGGTTACATTGCCAGAGTTGGTTCATAAAAAGCCCTCATGCTCATCCATGTTTACCTGAGCCTCAAACGTTGCCCCCCAAACCAGCTGACTTGCTGGGTAAGCTTTGGCATAAGCATGCTTGTGTTTTTAGTGATTTAAAACATAAAGGCAGCCCACTGACATTTTTTAGCAAACCTTGCATAATTGGTTTTTAATTTGTGGCTTTTTGGAATAGCATTGGCCTCCTTCCCCTGACTCAGATGCTTTTTCTGTTTCCTACTTGTTTGGCAGAGACATCCCATCTGATCCACGAGGGCTTGGAACAGTGTCTCCCAGCTCATCTCTGCAATCCTGAATTTCTACTTTAATCCTGTCACTTTGTTAGCATGGCTCTAAAAGCTGTTGTTTTCTTTTTCTTTAACAGTTTCATTTGCCGGAGAGCGGCTGATAGCTCAAGGCAGCGAGGACCCTTAACATTGGCCCCGTGATACTGAGTCCCTGGCTCCCACACCCAGAGTGTTCACAGGGGCTCTAAAACCACTGTTTCACACAGGTGGCTCGCGCACAGGTTGTCCTCCCACAGGGTCCCTTGGATTGGTGGTGTGAGTAACATGACTGGATCTGTATGTTCCTAGCAAAAATCAGACGCCTCTGGAAAGTTCAGGGAGCCCTGCGCCATCTGCTTACATTCCCCGTCGACTACCCAGTAATACCCACCTCAGGGTGTTGCTGGGATAATCAAATGAACTCAAGCAGGTAAAGGGCCTGGAATCAGATATAAAGCAAATTGAAGACTGATTCACTTTCAGATGTGTTAATTATGCAAAGTAGTTTTTCACTCAAAAACTGTGTGCCTTGGGCTTTTATCTCCTTGAGGGTATTTTGCTCTTGGAAGTGGCGAGTGACCTAGACCCCGGTCCTGGGGGAGCAGGCACCCACAGCTTCCTACGCACAGGGGCTGCTCTGGGACCTGGAAAAACGCTGGACTTGGGTTCAAGCTTCTGGGATGAAAGTCTGGCTCCATTGCTCATTCCCTGGATGACCTTGCAGTCAGTAGGTCCTTCTGAGTATGTCTCCTCACTGGTAAAAGTGTTTCATTGTGAAACTTAAACGAGGAGGCGCACCCTGGTGG
Source organism: Solenodon paradoxus (assembly GCA_004363575.1). NCBI lineage: Eukaryota > Metazoa > Chordata > Mammalia > Eulipotyphla > Solenodontidae > Solenodon > Solenodon paradoxus. The sequence continues at coordinate 48,794 of RJWH01002511.1, read as the reverse complement.
CCTAGCAGTTTAGTTCATCAGGGGTTGTCTACGTATATAACAAGGTCCCTGGCTCAAGACCCAGGACCAAGGGGAGCAACCATGATGAACAACTTAAAATAAAAAGAAAGTGTTCTTTCTCTCCCTGCCTGCCTGCCTACTCACCTTCATTTCTTAATTTTTTTTTTTTAACATGAGGCACTGCATGCATTGCTACCCTCAATCACAGTGCAGTCCCTCTGAAAATAAGCTTTATTAGGGACTGGGCCCCTTTGTAGTGAACGACACTGTAAGTTGTGTGACCTGGCTGTGGGTGTCAGGGAAACAAGCAGACCTTCCACATCTCTGCTCGTGTCTACAGCTCAGCTGCCGCGCATTTTAGTTCTTGTCACACTCTGTAAATGAGAAGGCCCTTCAACCCTCTAAGCCACCGCGTGTGACTCCTTATCTCATTTCCTGTGTGTTCAGGTCACTGCCAGATTCCCATGAACCATGAGTTTTCAGCAGTCCTGCCTGCACGGTGGCCTCTTGACGCCTCTTAACCCACTGGCAACATGGACAGAGCTGGAAACGGAGTCCTCTCCCAGGGGAGGCTCCTTGGGTCGACAGCTCTGGGGCCAGCTAGGTCTCTGTCCCCTCCACTGTGCCTGTCTGTAAGGCACAAGACCACTAGACCTGAGGGTGGAGCTGGGAGACCGCCCAGGACACAGCAGACGGGGGCAGGATGTAGATTCCCGGGGAGGTCCTCGTGGGCCCCTCTGGGCCCAGTGGCCCCTCCAGGCAGTGCACATTCTGCCTTCTGTGCGTTCATTGAAGGTGCCCTGCCGGCTCCTTTCCTAGGCACAGTGCATGGGTCCGCCCCAGCTGCTGGCTCCCCAGGGTTTGCCTCCGCAGCCCCTTCTCCCTGTCCCTCTCACAACAACCTCCAATACAACAATTCCTGGCTCTGGGAGGCATCGCCGTGAAGCTGGACTGCTGCCCTGGAAGCGGCCGGGCTCTGGAGCGTCTCCTAGACAACTTATCTTCCATTCCCTTCCTTGTGAAAATGGGGGAGACAGACCACTAGTCATCCAGAAAAGTGCTCAGAATGGACCGAAGACCTGATATGACAGCTAGAACTCTAAAACGCCTAGGAGAAAGCAGCTGTTAATCTTTCTGACTTGGATTAGGCAGTGGTTTCTTAGACATGATAAGCAGCATAATTAAAAAAAAAAAAGATAGGTAGCACATCATCACAATTAAAAACTCAGGGCATGCCCTTGTATCGCAGGTGGCCCAGACACTGGCATGTGCACCGTGTGAGGCCCAAGGACCTGCTCCTGACCTGGGGCTGGGGACGGGCTGGGGGGCGGGGCGGCGGTGAATGACCAGATAGACAGATAGATATGCTTCTTTCTCCTCTTCCTTCCTTCCTCTTAAAAAAGATAAATGTGTGTGCTTCAAAGAACATAAGAGTTAAAAAATACAATCCACAGAATGAAAGAAAACGTTTGCAATTTATAGGTCTGATAAGGGACTTACATCTGAAATATATAAATAACTATTGTAACTCAGTATCAGAAAGACAAATAGTCCCATTTAAAAATGGGCAGAGTACTCCGTGCACATTTCTCCTGAGGAGATATATGAAGGGCTAATAAGCACATGAAAGGATGCTCCATATCTTTAGCTCTCAAGGAAATGCAAATCAGCACAACAATGGAATCCACTTCACACCCACTAGGATAACTAGTAATTTCAAAAAGACTGTCAGTGGGAATGTGGGGAGACTGTAGCTGGTGTAATATAGACTAGGATAGGCACTTTGGAAAACAGACTACAATTCCTCAAAGTCTACACAGTGCTCTGAAATTGATGGTGGGGGATGGCTGCACAGGCTGAATATACCAAAAGCTGTTGACTTGTATACTTAAAGTGGGCGGAATGTATGCAATGTGCGACTTTTATCTTCATTGAGCTGTTTTTAAATGAGGAAGAAGAATATCTACCTCCCAGCGGTGTGGGGAGGATTTAAAGGGATAATGTATGTAAATGACCCAGTGTGGATCGCTGCTCCCGAATTAATAGTTATGGTTATTAAACCCTCTTTTAGACCAATAGCAGTGAGAAAATTTAGCATCTGGTTAGGAGCATTTTCTCTGCTTTCCTTTTCATTGTTAATGGCCATCCAGAACCAAAGAGAGCAAGCTGGCAGGATTTTGCGGGGGGCTCTGGAGGAATTATAGGGTAATCCTGGCTTCTCATTAGAATCCCCTGGAGAAGGTTTTTAAAAATATTGACATGGAGCCCAGAGATTCTGATTTAATTGGTCTGGGTAAGGAGACCAGGCGGTTTTAGCCTGAAGCCATTGGTTGAAACCCTGGTGCAGTATAAACCGGGTCCAGAAGGAGTGAAGACATCCAGTCTCAGAACAGAAGGTTCACTTGATGACGTGCTCCATGGGCTGCAAAATGCTTTTGTAGACGTTATTTCTTTTCATCTGCTAGGCAAACCTAAGAGGTAGGTATTATTAGTACCATTAGTTGTTAGGGAACTTGGGGCTCAGGGAAATCAAGCAACGTGCGAGGGTCTCATTTTACTTATTTTTTAAATTTACTTATTTTAAAGGAAAGGTGCAGGCAGGAGTGAAGGTGAGCAGTCAGGTGGGAAGAGAGAGAAGGAAGGAGCACTTTATTTATTTTCATTTAGTTGTTCACATTGGTTGTTCCCCCTGGTCTGGATCCTTGACCCCTGGACCTTGGGATGTTTGTGGGAACGGCTCCCAGGTGTGCTAGGCCGCCAGGGTGCACCCTATTTTATTTATTTTTTTAAAGAGAGGAGGGAAGGAAGAGGAGGAAGAAGCAGTTTAAGGAAAGGAGGAAGGAAGAGCAGAAGGAAACGATCTCTATTTAGTTAGTTGTTCATTTTGATTATTTACCACGGACCCAGGTCTGTGGGCTGTCTGTGGTCTGCACACTGGCATCTCAGCCACCTGAGCCACAAGGGCTTATTTTTAAGGGTCTCATTTTTAAGCATAATGTTATCTGTTCTACTAAAGGAAAAAATATAAATAAAGCATGATCCACACACATTCTCAAACCTATTGCTGATCAAATCTAACACTTGGGAGAATGGTGCCAAGGTAACGTGTTGCCAAGTTAATCTATTTTTCATAGACTTCAGAAGAAAGCTCTTCCTACATCTTCTCTTTAACTAGTGAGCGTCTTGAGATCATAGGGCAAGCTGATAGAACGTTATGTGCATGTCTCTGCATGCATGTGTGTATTCATACGCATACATGCACACACCATTTGTAACCGCTGCTGCTTGTATGTGCAAGGAAAATATAAATCAGGAATAATTTGGATCCTGGGGCTGTCAGAAACCTGCAGCTATTCCTTGTAACCTGAGTTAAAGGTTTTGTGTCAACAAGACATCCTATTGTTCTCACTGAATGACTATAATAAGTACAGGAGGTTGTGAGCCCCTTCATAAAATACTGCTTTTATCTGTTTAGCACATTGTGGTGTCCTTAGAACAATGGACTCGTGCTGCTGCGGCCCACTGTTTGCTTCACTGGGTCCGCAAACTAGCAGCAGCAGCAGCAGCGCCTGGGAAATGCAGATTCTGGGCTCTCACTCTGAACCTACTGAAAGCAGACTCTGAAGGACAGAGCCCAGGAATCTGTGACATAATAAGCCCTTGAGGGGGTGCTAGTACTCTCTGCCCATTTAGATGACGCGAAGGTCCCTTCCAGCGCTGACTGGCAATGATTCTCTCTGGGAACGGCCACAACGATCTGAAACACATTTTCCTTCAAACCTGTTTTGAAGCATCCTAGGGGAGCCTGCACTCCATTAAGTGTTCATTAATGTGTGTGGTCCCGAGTCTGAGTATGGCAAAGTTGTTCTCGGAGTCAGCAAACTCTTCCCATTTCCAAACCAGTTCTTGGGGGCCGGGGGCAGCGGGGAGGTGTGTTTTATTTATTTTATTTTATTTTTTGAAGGTCTTGAGATGCTTCGGGCTGCCAGCAGTCACACCCTAGAGACTTCCCAATTAATTACGCTCACTAGCTTGTCAATAGACAGGCTCTTTCATTGCCTTTGACAGAGAATTAAATAAACTGTTCTGAGGCCCAAGGAGCCCTCATTGCTATTCCAGGTCTTGAGTTCTTAGCAGCTCTGGTTGAAGGACTGGAGTTGGGGCGTGTGCTGCACCCCCTCATCTGCCTGTGAAGCCCTTCCTTCCCCGCTCTCTGAACTTTAATTGCATACATTTCTACATGTATCACTTGTGCGGAAATCATCCTTCCATCCTCCAGGCCAGGTATCCCTGGTTGGGGATGTGTCAGACTTGTCACCTGAGTGGGATGTGTTATTTGCTGGCAGTCAGTACCAAAAAGTAGAGGTCGCTGTTCTGCTCAGAGATTTGTCTCTAATCTGTGTCTTGTGCTTGAAATAAATTGGCTGAAATTTGTATTTTAGCCGTACATCCTGCAAGCAGATTAAACGGAACTGCGTTGGTGGAGAATAATTAAGCCAAGGACCTTGTTTTTCACCTTCATGATGAAAGACAAATGACTTCCAAGGCTTTAATAGGATGATGGTACTTGAAATGTTCTTTTTTTGGCTAACTTAGGGTTTTCAGAACTGTTCATCAATATTCTTTGCAACAACTGCATTTTCATCTAACTTTAGCTAGTCATTTTGCAGGAGCTCTGGTCTCTGGTTTTTGTTTTTCTTTTTTTCCTTTCTTTCCCAGTGTCACTAAAGCACATTAACTGCTTCTTGGGTTGTTGTCCAAGAACCAATTTCTATTTCGGTGTTCAGTCTTTTTGAGACGAAGCCAGATTTTCCCCGTCGGGTCTGTTTCACTTCTTACCAGTCTTTCAGTGATGAGGAGACTCATGGGGTTTACCGTTGGTCTCGTTTTCTTGTCTTTTGAAGCAGTTGTCAACTGGGCAAGAAAATTAATTGATTGCCTAGTGAGAAACCAAACCTCACTCAACTGTAAATATGAAACGCGCCTGAAATAGACATTTTTCAACAAAAGCTGTTCCTCAAATAGCTTTTCTCCAGCAAAAGGATTTCCTGGCCAGCATCGTCCCTTTTTCTCTTCGATGTTAGGTTTTCTGCCCATGCCAAGGTGATTTTTCTTGTGTCTCACGTTGGTCATCGTAGTGTTTATTCTTTCCTTAGCAGGACTGTCTGCGAACGCATGTCACCCTGCCCAGTTGGCTTGTTCAGGCTTTCTTCCAAACACTATGCTGTCTTTTCTTAGCAGTGGGTTAGGGTGGGCCTCCTGCTTTCTGAGAGAGTGGCCTTTCCCTGTTCTGTTCACAGAAAGCCTCATGCCTGGCAGCCTATGGTTTCGTGGGTCCTCTCAACTGAGAAGGTTTTCGAGCTCAAGGCGGTTGGGAGGACCCAGTTCGAGTGCCTCGTCTTGCTGAAATGTGAGGAGACAGGGAAGTTGATTGGAAGAGATCTCCCTGTGGACCCTGAGAGCCCCCCAAATAATGATGTTAGGCTTTCTGTTCAAAAGGACGTGTTCCCGGCCTCTCCCCAGAAAGCCGTGTATTCTGGTTGGCCCTGCCACTGTCTGACCCATGGTCCCGGGCAGGGTCATTCCCCATCTCTGGACTTGAGTACCCTGGCCTGTGGATGCATGGGGATCTGGGGTCTCCAGTGCTTCTCAGCTGCAGAACCTCAGGATGGGGCTTAACTTACAGCCCTCTGCTCCCCACCATTCCTACAGGATCCAAGTGCCCTGAGTATGGCTAATGCACCTGCAGTCCCAGCCAGGAGGGCTGGGTGAGTCACCTTAGCAGGTGGAGTCACTGGCTCTGCCAGCTCTTGTTCAGAGCCCTCACCTGGTGGTTGACTGGGCTGGTCTGACGCTTGAGTGAGTGTGTCTAGTGTGGGGGCTTATTCATAAGTGAATGAGTCTGATTGTAGCCTGGTGTCAGAGACATTGGAATGAAGCAGAAAGCACCCACCTGATTGTCAAGCATCCTGACTTCTTGTCCAGGTCACTAGCTCCGTGGATCGGGCCTCCCTTGAGCAAACCTGTATTGAGCACAACGGATGGTCACAAACTCCACAAGGTGTTAGGCACAAAAAGGGTCCACAAGACAGAGACTTTGCCCTCATGGAATGCCCAGTTCAGTAGAGAAGACAAAAGCTGAGGACGGAGGTGAGCACAGCAGGAGCCAGGCTAAGCTCAGAGAGCTATGGGAACCCAGAGCCTGGAGGGGAGGAGAATTGGGAAGGATTTCCTATGGGAGGTGATGCTCGAGCTGATTGTATGGATGAGAGTAAGAGGGGGCAGCAGGGCCAAAGGTATAAGGCCAGGGAAGTGTGGGGTCTGTAGAGGCTCAGTGTTGCAAAACATGGAATGTAGGGATCGCCAGGAGGTGAGACCAGAGTGAGGGGGGCCATGTCACAGGGAGCCTTGCTCGACACATTAAGGAGCTTGGACTTCATCCTGAGCCTGCATTTTAGAAAATCCCCATGGGTGCGCTGTGCTGGTGTAGTGGTTTCGTCTACTGCCTCTAACCCAGCGTAGTCTGTGTACATCCCAAGGACACAGGTTCACATCCAGGGACTGGGGGGTGGTGGGGTGGGGTGGGGAGGTGGCACACAGGATGAGCAACTAAATAAAAATGCATATATTTTTAAAAAGAAAAAAATAAAGATCCCTGCAATGACTAGAATGGAGGATGGTCGTACAGGGTCAGGAGGCTGCCTTGGAGGTGCTGGGGAGCCAGGGAGGAAGGGAGAGAGGCTTAAAGGTGGCAGTGGGGATGGAGAGTGGGGGCAAAATACGAGGAAGATTTAGATATAGAATTGCCTGGTCTGTATGATTAAAACTGGAGCTAAAGAGAGGGTCGGGTGGGAGGTGAGACCCAAGCTATTACCTCCAGTGAATGGCTGGGGGTAGTGCTGGCTAGAGTGGCGAAGAGAGGCGAAGTCATTGATTGAGGATGAGGACTTTGAAGGACTTAGGGGCAATGATCATCCAGCTCGTGGTGTTTGGGTTTGCAAACACGGATTTGGTTGGCATTAGAGTAGAGGTGGTATTTGGAACCACATGAATAGATGACAGTGATGACCCATCAGTGGTGCCTATGGCGTGAGAATAGCAGCAGACCAAGGATAGGACCCAGGAGACACTGGCCTGAAAGGCATCAGCAGAGGGTCGTGAGGAGAGGTCAGAGGAGGCAGGACAGACAAGGCCAGTGTTGGCATTCAAGCTCAGAAAATTCCAGTCAGGGAGTGGGCTACTGTTCAGTGAGGCCAGGAGGCCCAAGGGGCTGAACGAACAGTGCCCTTTGACCTCGACCCTAAGGATTCAGGCCCTTCTCTTAAGTGGGAGCCTTGGAGCAGTTTGCTTCCTTCCCTGGGCCTCAGTTTCCTCATCTGGAAAGTCTAGGCTTTGACGTGGTATTAAGAGCCCTTTTCTGGCTCTTAAGACTGTGAGGTGACAATTTCTGAAACTTCTCAAAAGTGGAAGGTGTCCTTCCCATGCCCCTGTCCCCAATTCAGCCACCAGACACTGCCCCTCATATCTGGATGAATGAAAACCCAGGAAAGTCAGAGCTTGTTGGCATTTTGGGGACATTTTGGTTCAGCCCATCATCTGGAAGGCAGCCTGGGGTAATGGAGCTGTGTCTCTGGTTTTTGTCCAGCTTGGCAATCTTGGCAGACAATTCACGTGCCTGAACCTTGGTTTTCCCATCTGTACAGTGGGCCCCTAAGGCCCACCTAGCAGAGGTGCTTGAAGGTTGGCAAGAAGTGGGAGCTATTGTATTTATTACAGATGGCCACAAGGCGGGAGAGAGGAACTGATAACCCAGGGTCACAGACTTGGGCATCAAGGTGACCTGATGGGAGCTGGCATCAACCAGGCAGCTGGTGACCAGCCCTGCCTGGCTCATAAATTCTCAACCCACAGACCAGTATGGTTCATAAATGTGTTTTGTTTGGTTCACACAGTGTTCTTTCCAAAATTTGTTGCCAGTATTAAAAATTGGGAGATTTTGCTTAATTCATATGTTCAGCTAGTCTTGAAAACTTGGAAGATTTGTCAACATGGAAGCTGCATGCAGTGGGGCTAGTTGGGGTGTCCTCTCTAGGCCCCATAGCCCCATCCAGCCCTCCTCCCTCACAAACAATATTTGCTTGGCCCCTGAGGGGGACCTGAATTTGACCTGAACTCCAGCCATCAACCTACCATTTGTCTTGAATGTTCTCTTACAGCCCTGGCCACTGTTCCCTGAAACAGTCCACTATTTCACAGCTGAGATCCAGGCCTTGGCTGTGTGGAGAGAGGGCCTGGCTAGAGAAGATGGAGAGTGAGGAAAGCAGTTTCCAACAGCTCAGCCCTGGGCCGATGCTAGTGGGGAGGGCTTGCCCCTGTGGACTGCAGGGGGTCAGCAAGGGTGTTGGAATCGGGCCCTGGGGTTCCTTCATTCCTGTTGTTGTAGAGGGGAGGAGGGGAGGGACTGTGGGCCCAGACAGGCCAGCTGAGGTCTTGCCCTGGACTGCCCTACTTGTTGATGCGTGGGGGGCGGGGGTGCAGAGGGGCAGGGAGAGAACCACAGCCCCTGGCTCATTACAGCCATGTTTATGTGGGGGAATGTCTGGTATGTTTGGTATTTGGGTGTTTACTTCCCAGGGTGCTCATGGGTCCCTGGTGTTGAAATGTGGCTCCTCCATGCTGGGTGGAGTAGGGGACCCTGGCTTGCTGCTCCAGGCCCCAGGGTTGGATTTGAAAGCTGCAGGGCCATTGCTCCAGGCCTGCCTGGTAGGCTCGCTTGCCCTGAAGCACCCCACCCTGCTTCCCGTCTGCCCAGGTAGCCTTTCTATCCAGAGTCTGCCCTGCAGGAGGTTGGGTGTGCCAAGCAGCTTGAGCCTACCTCCCTGCCTCACCTGGGAAGGCAGGCAGGGAAGCCGGCCTGTGCGGAAGCTTTCCTGGGATCCAGGCACAGGGCTGACTTAGTCCTCATTACAGGCCTGTGCAGCAGGCTGAGTGCCTTCCTAGTACAAGGGAGGAATCTAGGTTCAGAGACCAAGTGACTTGCCCCGGACTACACAGCCAGTCTATGGCAGAGCTGCTGGGGCACCCAGGCCTTTAGACCCCAAACGCCACTGACACCCTGTGCACATGACTCGGCTAAGTCTGGTTCTCTCTGCCTTGTTATGATTGTTACTCTAAGATAATGTTAAACCCTCATGCCCTGGTGGCCTAGCAGACAAGTCCACTGGGCACCATCCACACACATCCCAAGAACCCAGGTTTGAGACCCGGGGTGGGGGTGGTGGGGGGAGGACAACCAAGATGAACAACTAAATAAAATGAATGTGTTTCTCCCTCTCTCTTCTTGCCTGCCTGCATGTTCAACTTCATTCCTGCCTGCCCCGTCGTTAACAAAAATGCAGAGACCTTCACTACTCTGGTTATTGCTGGGCTTGTTTTGTGCCCCCTTATCTCCACCCTTGTCCCCATCCCATCTCTTTCTGCTTGTCACCTGCTTTATTGCTGCTTTCTTTATTGCTTTATCTGTGTGAGAGTTTCTATATTTTCAGCGACTGGGGTTAAAGAGCATCATTTCTGTTTCTCATCTGTCTTTTTGTGGGTTCTGTGAGATATTTTTGAAGATGCTTATGAAAGTCAAAATTCCAAATCACATCTGGGCTTTAGGTTTCACCATGTGAAAACTGGTGCAGGGCCTTCAGATGGACTGAGAAGCACACCCTGGGTGGGGTGAGGCAGGAGAGGAGCCCCTTCAGAGGTGGGCAGCTTTAATGCTGTATGTAAGTTGTGCAGAGTGGTTTTGGTAAACAGAAAACACCCCAAATGGCCATCACTCTTAGAATTGGAAGCTGCTGCTGCCTCATTATAATCCCATCACCAAGAAGTAGCTGCAGAGGGGCGGTTGCCATTTGTGGGGGACACCCAGACCACCTGCCCTTTGAAAGGGAGGACGGGCCTGGGCCCTGAGGTAAGAAGACCTGGAGTTGAGGCTGTCGCTGACTTTCCTGCAGCCTGCATGTGTTCCTTTCCTCATCTGGAAGCATGGGAGGGTTAAAAGGACCACTGCGATAGTTGACTGAGACCATTCACTCCCTGGGACTCCTAAACCAGGGCTGAGGCCTACTGCGGCGACCCACCTCTGTTTGTTCAAGAACCCTTCTACATCCAGGCTCTGCCCCTTTCCCAGATGTTCTAGAAGCATCGCTCCTGGTAGGGTACCTCCTCTGGACCACAGCAGGCCCGCCTTCTACTCCATTATCACCAGGTATCACCTGACTTCACAAAGGCGGGACCCTGGTGCCCTGGGGAATCTTTCAGTGACAAGAAGCAGACACCTCACACCCCCTCCAGACCAAAGGAAGAATTTTCAGGATGAATTCAGGGGTATGCTTCATGGTCCCCAAGGATAGCAAGGAAAGTCAGAGCAGGCGTAGAATGAGGATGAAGATAATTTCTTTCTCAGAGTGCACTTTTGGGTTATCCGTCTGTCTGTCTGTGCCATTGGCCTCCACCCATGCCTCTTTGTGTCCCTGCCTGTTTCTCCTGTCTCTCTTCTGCCATCTTTGTCTTTCTGTGTTTGTCTCTCTCTGTCTTTTTCCTCTCCATCGCTGTCCTTGTCTCTCTGGGACACTTTTCTCTCAGAGCCTGGACCAGTGTGAGCAAGTGCCCAGGGTGCACTTTTAAGAGTCACTCTCAGGTGCCAGCTCTACCCTTGCATGAACCCAAGAGTGAGCACCTCCTTCGGTGTGTGCCCGGGGCACCCGGTTTGTCTCATCCTGGTCCACACTGTTTTCCTCTTATCACCTATTCCCTCTCTTTGTCTCTGACTCCCTCCTGTAGCTGAGTGTTCCCTTCTTCCTCGCCACCCTGCTCATCCCTGCACGTCAGCACGTGATCATCATCCTGCATGCTCCCTGCTTAGCAGCCCACTTTCAGAATTCCTGGAGGTGAGTACAGCCAGCTCAGGTCCGTCCAGTCAGCTGTGACCAGGGGCTGGGTCCCCTGGGCTCCAGTGGGGCCTGGAGAGCAGTCTCTCTAAGGAATGACGGCTCAACTGGAGGACCCTCTTGGCTGTGGGTCCCCAATTCTGCACTTGCAATGTTAAGTGTACCTCTGGGGCACCTCACTGCAGAACACAGACAACTTTGCTCTTGACCTTCCTGGGAATCTGAGCAAAACTGAGTCAGGACTAAGTTTGAGAACAGGGAGAGATGTGCTTCCCTCCAGCTCCAAGCCCCACCTCACGGTTCTTGGAATGTTTTGAGTGTCAAAATGCTTTCTCCTCAAACATACTGATTCTTCCAGCTATCACTTTAGAAAAAGAAAAAAAAGCCAGCTCCCACTGGGGTTCCGGTTTAACGACTGAGCCATGAGTGGTGAAAGCACTCTGCACCCCAGTGCAGAATCTGGGGAGTGTCACGGAGAGGATCAGCTGCATCGATCAGCATGGAATCAGGCCTCCCCTAGCAGGGGGAGTCTTCAGTCCTTCCCAGGCAGGGGTGCAGACCAGCAGGCCTGAGAGAGAGTCACTGGTGGGGACAGCGAAGGCTGAGGGGCACTGCTTCGTTCCTCGCTTCTTTCTGAAGAACCTCAACAGCTGTTTTCTACCCCTCTGGGTGACTCTTAAGGGAGATTTAGCGGAGATGCAGTCATTTTTTTTTTTAAGCAAAGTTACAGGCAGGTAGGCAGGCAGGAAGGTAGAGAGAGAAGGAAGAAGTCTTTTTCTTTTTCTTTTTGTTGCACATCTTGGTCATTCCCCCTGATGCCAGGACATGAACGCAGGATGTGAGCCTGGGACCTTGGGATGTGTGTGGATTGTGCTCAGCTGAAGACGGCGAACCCAACTGCTACTCCACGAGGGCACAATGAGGTGCTGCAGTTTTAATGGGAGGGTGTGGTGATGGGGCTTTGGGGCCTACTTGCCTTATTGGGAGTCAAGGTAGGACACAGGTGCAGGAAGGACTGGGGTCAGGCTTGGAAGCTGGTGGCAGCTCTGGGTTGAAGTGCACACGATTCTTTCCGGGCCTGCTCTGGGCTTGTGCAGCCCCCCGCCGCCGGCAGGGGACTCGTCCCCAAACCTAGACTCTGCCTTTGACCACTGTGCTTCTAGGGAAGGCAGGGCGCAATCCCCTTTTCGCTAGCTCCTGCAGGCAGCTCCAAGGCCATCCCTGAGAGAGAAGGCTCCTTAGACTCGGGAGAAAGGACTGCAGATGCAAACACAGGCAGGCAGTCACGTCTGCAGTTATGGAATCCATGCCAGTGGCAGCTTTCTGGGATCCCTCAGTTCCGCTCATTCACTTGACTGTTTTCTGCCGAGGACCTTATTCTGTACCAGGACCCCTTCCTGCTGACTCGCAGGAAGACGGGTCCCTAGCTAAACGGAGAATTCCAGTGGGATGCGACAGAGATTCGCTGTGAGATACTCACTGCTGTAGAATAACAGGAAAAAAAATTCATTCTGAGGTCTCAAAGGAACCTTCTGGGAGGAGGAGGGGACATTGCTTTTGAAGGCTGAGTAAGAGCATACCAAGTGGGAAAGAAAGGTCATCTGAGGAGGACATGGCTGGGCTGGAGGAGGGTACGACATCTAGAGTAGAGGGTGATGGCAGGAGGGGATTGATATGGGGGAGCAGGGGCGGGGTGATGGGTGGGGCAGCCCCTCTCTGGCTGCCAGCCTCGCCCCACTGATCTCTTCAACCTCCAGCCCTGAGCCTCTTTTCTGCTAAAGCAGCTTCCGGCCTGTGCAGGGCTGGGGGTGCAGAGCTGGGTCTGGAGAAGAGAGGTTTTGTCTCCTAGGAAACAGTGGCTCTGCCTGAACCAGGGCGGGGGATTGGGGGGCTGCTCCATGGGAGGCGCTCAGGGCCCTGCCAGTCAGCAGTGCCCAGGTTGCAAACATCACCTTGGCAGTTTGTGGGCAAACCCTCTTGGCCGAGTGGAGATTGCAATGCCAGCCACTTCCTCCAGTTCCTTCCCTCTGCCTGTCGTCACGGTTACCTCGGCCTTGCTGGGGGTGAGGTTGAGGTTGGGCGGAATCACTTCTGTCCAGGTTTCTATTTTCCTAGATGCGGGTCAGCCAGAGGAGCTGTCACTTCTGGGTCTGTGTCAAAGGAAGCCGAGGGGCTGGGAGGTGCTTGGGTGTGGCGATGTTGACCAGGCTCCTCTCTGGCCAGCCTCCCAGGAGGTTGGGAGTGGGTCAGGGATTCGCTCACAGGTGGTGGAAGAGAAAGGCCTGCCCTGCAGGGCCTATGGCAATGGCTGTGGGTGACAGTGTCCGGCCGAGACCCTCTGTCCTGAGCCCCTAGAGCATGCTGGGAGTCCACAGAGGGACTGTTGATTTTCCTGGCCTACAGCCCTTTCAGTCGAGGTCTTGTTCCAGACCTCAGGCTGCCAGAATCACCTTCGCTGGCTCAAGAAGTGAGAGAGTTGGCAAGCCCAGGGCAATCCAACAACTCCTCTAGTGGCCTCTGACTCTGGGCTGTCCCCAGCTCAGCTGCTTCTGTGTGTCCTCCAGATCCTCCTGGTAGGTAGTGGACAGCAAGTGGCCCCACATCAAAGTGATCCTGCTGGGCTGGGGCTTTGTGGGTCACATGTCATGAGTGGGAAGGTCGAAGCCAGAGAAATCAGTGTTGGAATCCAGACGCCACCATTCCCTAGTCGTATGACCTCAGGCAAATTGAGCTGTTGAATGTCCATCTCACCACCTGTAGAGTGGGATGGTGGTAGCTTTCCTCCTGAGACTGATTGTAAAGATTGCATGACCTGTATTTAAGGCATTTAGCAAGTAGAAAACAATTAGTAGCTCTTTATTATTATTATTAATGAAAGCCAGTGTTAAGGAGCAGTGGGTTTCTACCTTACCATTTAGTGGGCTCTTTCACACACTGTGAATTTCTTAATGTGTCCTGGGGGAGAAGGGAGGCCCTCTGCTTGTGTCCCATGCTGGGCGCTTTAGCGACCCCAGGGTCCTGGGATATAGGTGGGTCTCCTGGGGGAAGAGCAGGCAGGGACAGGGAAAGGATAGGCCGTTGAGATTGTTGGGGCGGGGTGTGGGGGGCACTTCAGCAGCCCCAGGAGATCAATGGCAGCATTGGACGGACTGAGAGGGAAGACAAAGACACCTGAGGGAGGTGGGCCAGAATGTGAAATCTATGCCTGTGCCCAAGGCGCTTTTAAAGGAAGTACCCAGAAACCACTGGCGTGGGAAATAGTGCCTGGCGGGCTTGGGCCAATGGGTGCCACCTCCTTGAGAATAGATGCTCCAGGCACCCAGGGAGCTCTGGCAGGACCTGGGACACTGACTGACTCCTCCCAGGAATGCCCACCTGCTCTGAGGGCATCCCTGGGCTGGCTGGGAAATGTTCACCTCCCCCAGACGGGGCACTGGAAGGGAGCTTGTCCGTCTGTCTGTGCCAGGAAGGTGGCTGCACTCCAGGCCTGCCGCAGTGTCTAATCTGTGGCTCTCTGCCCTCACAGCTAGACGAGGAGGAAGAGCGAAGGAAAAGGCGCCGAGAGAAGAACAAAGTGGCGGCCGCCCGATGCCGGAATAAGAAGAAGGAGCGGACAGAGTTTCTGCAGCGGGTGAGCTGGGCAGGGGGCCTCGTTCTTTTGAGTGGGCACTGGTGGACCAGGACACAGCATCAGATGCCCGAGGAATCCGTGCACGCTGCTGGCAGCTGCTGAAGTAGCCTTAACCCCACTGCTTCTATCTAATCCCCTGCCCTGAACGAAGACCACCAGGGCAGCATGCCTAGCCCTTGGGAGACTAGAGACGGTGGGGGGAGACAAGTTCCCTGCACTGAGGTTAGACCCTTGTTCTGATTGATCCCAGTGCCCAGAGCCTGGGATGGTCCATTTGGGGCTCCTGATGGCTATCAGAGTTGTCTAGGGTGGGTCTGATGAGGCAGGCTGATGATGGCGTGCACAGGGACAGTGCACACGGCACCTGGACACAGGAAGCGCCTTCCTTGAGCCTACTGCAGGCTCTTGGGCAGCATCCCATTGGGCTAGTCCTTTAGTCCCCCGAAAGTGACCCCTGCACCCTCTGGCACTGCCCCTGGGGAACAGAGATCACCTATGCACACGAAGGCCAGCAGAGGCTGTCTTTCCTGCGCAGAGCAGGGACCTGCCCTGGCAGTTGGAATGTCGACCTGGATGTTGGCTTTCTTTCCTGCGTCCTGTCTCCTTGGCCTTCCCTGCTTCTCAATAATGGTAGCTGGCAGTGGGGAAACTTGACCAGAAAGCTAATTAGGGTAGGCCATTAGCTGCCAGCCTCCCCACCCCCAGCCACTTACTCATTCCTAAGTAATAATAGTGACAATATGTCATGATAGCATAATGGGTCAGGCACTGTTCTGCAATCCAATCACTGGCAATAATTGCTAACATTTGTAAAATAGGGCACTGAGCTGGGTCCTGTATGTAAATCACCTCATTTCATTGGCACATTAACTGTATGAGGTAGGTAACTTCATTATTCTGTTTCTACTACTGGGGAAACTGAGGCACAGTGAAGTTAAGTAACTTCACTGCGTGATTCAGCAGTAGAACTGAGATTCGAGCCTGAGACTCACTTTAGAACATCTGCTGTCACTGGTGTGCTGTTCTGGCTCTCATTCAGCCACGCATGCACGCATTCATGTGTTCACTCTTCATCTCTTCTGTTGATTTGTCAACAAATGTGTTGAAGTGCTTACTAAATGCTCAGAACTCTGCTAGGTGCATGGGGGGACACACAGGAAGGAACAGATGTGGTCCCTCCTGTGGAATTGAAGAGACAAGGCTGGGGGGCTTGCTTGTCTCCAGCGCTGGGGCACCTGTGTGTCCCTGCTCATGCTTGCCACAGGTAGATTGTAAATCTGAAGTCAAGGGCGTAGATAATGTGGGGTGTGGACCCCTCCAGACCATGAGCACCTGTGATTACTGTAGGTGGGCATCGGACTCCTAGAGCCGGGTGCCCCCTTGGAAGAGATGGACCAGTATCCTCCCTTTCAGAAAGGGTGCAGAAACAAGTCTCCTGCGGGCCTTTAAGGGGGTTGGAAAGTCACATACCTGAGTGTCTGGGGAGGCAGAGCTGGGAGCAGAAGTCTCACCTCAGATCCTTCCTTTAAGAATCAGTCATCCAGTTAGCAGGCAGGAGATGCCCAGCAAATGCCCGTGATGGCAAATGCCCACGATATGCCTGCTCGGTCGTGGACGGTCAGTGCTGAAGACCAGCATAGGCTCTCCTGTGATGTGTTCTCCCTGTGCCAGCACCATCGCTGAGTGTCTGCTGTGTGCCAGCCAATACATGTGTCTCCTTTAACCCTGTAACATCCCAGTGAGATATGCACTGACTACCCCCATTTTAGGGCCTGACCTAGTACACAGAGGTCAAATAACTGGCCCATGATCATACTGCCAGGAAGTTGTGGAGCTGGAATTCTGTCTTCATCTGCTGATCCTCAGTCCCTCGAATCAGTGTAGAGTGAGAGCCCGCAGCCCCGTGGACAAGAAGTGATGTTGGAGCAGAACAGGAGCCTGGCAGTGAGAACACTCAATGAGCAGAGTGTTATGCTGAGTAAACCCTGTGAGCTCTGAGGACATGCAGAGTCCCTCAGTCTCAGCGGAGGAACCACTGCCTTATTTTTTGTTTTTTAAGGAAAGGTACAGTTACGAATGAAGGTGAGTAGGCAGGCAGGAAGAAAGAGGAGTAAAAAGCATTTTATTTTATTTTTATTCAGTTGTTCACTGTTTCCCCCCCTGGACCCGGAACTCAAACTCAGGGGTCTAAGGCCCGTGCACCCTTAGAGATGATTGACCTAACCACTGCTCCACCAGATGTGCTGCTTTTTAAAAAATTCTAGTTTAATATTTATTGAGATAACTTTGCTTACAAAATAATGTAAGTCCATATAGGCAGGTTCACCATTCATCAGATATATGACAATACCCTTTGCCACCACCAAGTTACCAGAAGTCCTCCACCGTTTCCATCGGAACCCCCTGCCTTGCTCCTGCACCTCAGCCCTCTTGCACTGGTCACCTCAGTTCTCTTGTCCATGTGCAAAGGTTAGTTTTGGTTTTGTCTGCTCCTTTGCTATGTTTCCTGATATTCCACATGAGTGAGACCCTCTGGTATTTGTCCTTCTCCTTCCGACTTATTTCACTTAGTATCCTCCCCTCTCGTTTCATCCCTGTTGTCACAAACGACAGGATTTCGTCATTTTTAGGGCTGTGTAGTGTTCCATTGTATAGAGAGACCACCTCTTCTTTGTCCCTTCATCTGATGATGGGCACTTAGGTAGTTTCTAGTTCTTGACGATTTTAAATAATGTGCAATAAACCTGGGGGTGGGGGATATGTATCTCTGCAAATTAGGAAAACACTGCTTATTGAGAGACAAAGAGGCATAGGAGTTGACAAGAGGAAGGGGGGAATGGAGGGTGCACCAAGAACAACTCAAGCAAAGGCCAGAGGCAGAAAGTGGTTAAGGAGGTGACTGAGGAAAAGAATATCAGTGTGGCTGGAGTTCAGAGACCAAATGAGAGCTTCTCAGCACACTGGGCTGCCCTCTGCGCTGGGCTTGGCTTTGAGGGAATCCCTGTTTACTCCTGTTACTTGGCCTAATTATCAACACCAATGTCTTTCACTCTCGGAGGAGTCCCCATTGTGATGGTGATTATGCAGTCTGGGAGAGCCAGGGAAAGGTTTCAGGAGAAAAGAGACACCCCTTAAAAGGAGCCCTCTGGTTGCAGAATGGGGCATGAACTGGGACAGCCGAGAACAGATCAGGATGGTCGGTTCCGTGGCTGTGGGGTCCAGAGAGGGGGCAGCTGTGGGGACCACGAGGAGAGTGCAGCCAGGAGGGAGGTCTGGGCAGGTCTGTCTGGGCCAAGCCTACTGGCCCGCGCCCCCTGGCTGGAAGCAGAGGGTGGGTATGAGGAGTTTAGTCACCAATGCAGGTAGATGTTGTATTGCGGGCCAGTGCCGGCAGACCTGTGGGATTCTCTTTTAATTCAATTTTTAACAAGTCAAATATTTACAAGACTCCAAGGTACAAAAGTGTATGTGTGTGTGTGTGTGTGTGTGTGCGTGCGCGTGTGTGTGCACCATAGATACACACTCACGCACACAGAGCGTATAACAGCGAAACTTGCCCTCCCACCCTGGACCCCTGGACATCCAGTTCCATCCCCCAGGATTCTTATCACACCTCCGAGAGCACCTGCCTGTACTGGCTGAGGCGCTGAAGGAAGCAGGTGTTGGATGGGTCACACCCCACAGGCCCCCGGGGGCTGCCTCAGGACCCCTGTCCTCACTGCGGGGCAGCAGCATCCTGGGCTTCTCCTTCTGTGCACTGGCCTCAGTCACCGCCTTGCCTGATCCCTGTTCTCCAGGTATCTGTAGCCGTGACGTTGTCTCACCCTCCCCTGGGGTTCAGCGTCTTCAGAGCCCCTCGCTTGGTGGTCACAGTGACTCTGGGAGGAGGCAAGGCAGCCCTCCCCACTGGTGAGGATTCTGAGACTCAGAGGGATCAAAGTTTGCTGAGGTCACACAGTGGCCAAGTCCGGACTAGCACCCAGGGCTTCCTCTTCTGCCCAGCACCCTCTTCTGGCTGCCCAGGCTCCGGGAAATCGGGAAACTTGTTGCGGGGCATAGGTAGCAAGCGGCAGAGTCGGGATTCAGGTTCCGACGGGTCTTCTGGGTTTGAAAGTCTATACCAGGCTTCTTCCCGCTCTGTAACAAAAAGTGGCAATGTATCTGAAGCACGTTAGAGTAGCTTTAAATAAAAAAATGGTGTTCTAGACTTTAAATGCCTGAAGTCCCCTAGGCCGACCATTCTATTTTTGGGGAGGAAACTGAGATTTAAACAGGGAAAGTGACTAGGCCAAGGTCATGCAGCCAGAATGAAAAGCCGGGACCCCCAGCCCTGTGGCCTGTATTTTTCCAACTGCCTTTGCTCACCACCACAAAGTGGCAGAAGGTTCACGTGCACTAATTCTGTTCTAAAATAACACATGGTTTCACTTCTCTAGGGCAATAAATATCTACCAGAAGACAAAATGATAAACAAAAATGCAGACTTTTTCACTCCATAATTAGCACATGACGATCCTAACCCACGTTCCTTAATTAATTAGGAAAACAGATCAGGTAACTGCTGTCATGAAACCACAAACCACTCTGTGATCGAGGTTAAAAAAAGTTTCGTCTGATCTCCACTTAGCCTAACACAATACAGAAATCTGTAGCACGTACCAGTATCTCTTTCTGTGCAGAAGGAAATGCATCTGAAATGTGCCCAGGTCATACCTGACAGCCAGACAGAGGTCAGGAGATTCCAGGACATTCCATTCTGACGTTTAAAACAACAGAAGGCAGTGCTGGTCCTCTGAGGAATGCCTATGGGAAGCAAGGGGTGCACACCTCACTGGTCCTTCTGTGATACACATCCACGTGTGGGCTTGACAGTTGTTTCATGGAGATGCCGCGATTTGGTGCTGGTTTCAGACGCTGCCCCTCGCACGCCTGCCTCTTGGTCCTCAGCTCCTTCCCCAGCGGTCTCTCCTTTATTCCACTCTCCAAATCTAAGCACTCCCCCAGACTTACCCAGTTCTCCTTGAAACGGCCTCCTCCTCTACATTTTCTCCTTGTCTTCTTCATATTCTCCTGTTCATAGATTAAAGTAAAGATTCCTTAAGCCTCCCTAACCCTTCGAGCTACAGCGTATGTCCCCAGGGGAGTTCACCATTCATTTAATCCACCATCATCATCTTTTCACAGATGAGATAACTGAACTCAGAGAAGTTAAGAAACTTGCTGTAGACTCTGATTCAAACCCCGCATCTCCCTGCCCCCACCTCCCTATCTGACTCCAAATCCATCCCAACTTTATCCCCTACATGGTCTTAAAATGACCAGTGGTCACAGTGGAGGGTTTTTGTCTCCTGAACACATCTCCAGCTTGTCCATGTCTGTGTCCTTGTCCACTCAGGCCTCCGTTCCTGAAATGTCCCCACTCACCTCTACCCAACTAGACTCAACCCATTTTTCAGACCCCAGGTCAGATGCGGTCATTGGTCTCTGCCGTCTAGATGCCTGGCTGATGGGCACAGGGGGCGCTCTGCCCAGCCTCATGAATCCTTCCTCCCCTTAGAGTGGGAGCTGCACAAGAGCTGAGTGGGGTCTTGTTGGGTTTGGGTCACTCAAAGAACCCATGACAGAGTTAGGTGAGTGAGCAAGCAGAGATTTAGTTAGAGGGTAAAGGAACAGAGCCGACCAAGGGAGGTCCAGACCTAGTCTGCAGTGCCTGTGGCCTGGGTTTTTAATGAAAAAAACCCACATGGTGAGGAAGGAGGATGGCGAGAGGTCGCCAGGCCAGGTTTCAGTTCCTGACTGGGCAAATGAAATTGTCCTTTGAAGTTATTGTTGGGCTTGTTCAACAGTCGCCATTCCTTTGTTCCTCTGTGAAGAGGGTCTGTCCTGATCACGTACTACACGTGGGACACATCCTGCATATCAGACTCTTCCATGGGCTTTCCTCATCCATCCAGATGATTGCATTCCTTTGCTGAGCCAGGGACAATTCACTGCCCTGATATCCAAACTTTGGTCCCTGGCCTAAGGCTTGCTCTTGTGGGGTCCTGACATCCCTGACTTTTTCTTTTTAAATTGGGGAGAGAAAAGATTGAGGGAAGAGGAACCGGGAATAGGAGCAGAGTATCTCTCAGACTACTTCCTGCTCAACAGGGGTGCTGGATTCCTGTTTGGGTTCCTCCTCTTCCCCAGGGCCGGTTCAGAAGCGTGGCCATTTGCCTTCAGCAGCATTTAGAGGCTGATCCCTGTATTCTTTTAGGAGGAGCACATGGTTAGAGTTTGGGCTATAGATTTAATAGTTGTTTGGAGGAACTGATGGAGCAGCATTAAGTTGTAAGGGCCAAGAGAAATAAAGGCTACAATGAGTATAAGAGGAGTTAGTAGGGGAAGAAGGAAAGTGAGCCATGAGGACGGTGGTAGACAAGCTCCTGCCATTTGTCGCGCGGGGCTGGAGTTTTGGTTGTACTTGTGAAGCCATTCTGTCTGTGCATACGTAGCTGTATGTTGGTTTCTACCTTGCTGGAATTGTTATACGTACAGCAGGTTTTATTAATTACTGCACAAACTCCACCCTGTTCTACCAAGAGGTAATCTAAGGCTAACTGGTTATCAAGTACTGCACTGGCTGGGGACTCCAGTGGCTGTGAGAGTGCCGAAAGGCCGTCCCCCATGTTTCCAGAAAGTTCTTCAATTACGGTGGTTCGTCACTGGATGTGTTCGTGGCGTGCGAATCCTCCCCGTGGTGCTGCAGCTAATGGTTCCTATGACCCCCGCTATTATTAATCCAAATGCCTTTCTGTCTGTTCGCTGGGTCTGGAGTGAACTGTGGAGTTAAGGATATAGATTTCCTGTCATGTTAGGGTTCCCAGGGTGCATGTCCCAGAATGTTTGCTGTTGTCCAGATGTGTGCGAGCTGCCATTTGCAGGGAGGAGGATATAGTATCTAAATTGGAGTGCAGGCCTTCTGGTGCCTGGATGATGGCGTTTTGTATTGTTGAACAAGGAAATGAAGGGAGGCGTAGTGCAGGAGACACAGGTAGGTGGGCGGCCCATAGGAGGGCTGGGCAGCAGTGTGTCCTCCAGGGCTGCTGGGGGAGAAATGTAGGCAGGGAAGGACCCAGAGAGGGGCTTTTCCAATTTCCAGGGTTTATAGCGCTCTGCCCAAAAGGCTCATTAGTTCCAGTAGAAGAGGGATCTAGAGAGCAGTGAGTGTTATTGGCAGCGCGAGGGGTGGTGGTGAGAGGTTTACAGGTGACGTTGCTCCAATTGAGTGGTTTTACTAGGGACTCGGGTGCTGTGATATTTATGTCGAGATTCCCGGTAGGGTCTGTGGGATCTGGTGGGGAGGTGGGAGGGTCGGCGGAGTCCTCAGGTACTGGGCAGTGCGCCCTCGCCTCTGTATCCTGCAAGCTGGTGAGGGAGTTTGAAGTGGACACACGGATCCAGGGGGCGACACCCGTAAGTTCTGCAGCGGAGGGAGCAGTGAGGAGAACCAAACAAGGGCCAGACCAAACTGGGGTTAGGGATTTGGGCTGTAGAGATTTTATATAGACATAACCTCCTGGGGAGACTCGAGTGGGGGGCTTGTCCTGTGTGTGGGGGAAGCATGTTCCCTAACCAGGGTGTGAATTTGTGAAAGAACGGGTAGACAGTCCCCGTGTTGTGAGGAGGATGGAGGCAGTTTGCCTGTGATCAGAGGCCTGCCACACACGAGTTCGAATGGGCTGAGCATGTGTGGTTTTCTTGGGGTTGACCTAATTTTTAGGACAGCCTAGGGAAGAAGTTCAACCAAGGTAGTTGGGCCTGGGTTGTGAGTCGGGTGAGATATAATTTCAGAATCCTATGCATTCCGTCTACTTTCCCTGACAACTGTGCTCTATATGGTGTGTGTAGCCGCCATCTGACTCCAAGCGCGTCAGAGACTTGCTGAGTTATTTGTGAAATGAAGGCAGGACCGTTGTCTGGCTGTTACGGTAGAAAGGAGGCCAAATGGAGGAGCGATTTCATGTAATAGTGCCTTTACCACCTGGGAGGACTTTTCTGAGGTTGCCGGAAAGGCTTCAGCCCATTCCGTGAGGGTGTGTATGAACAAGAGTAAATATTTAAATTTCTCGATGGGTGGTAAGTGTGTGAAGTCTGTCTTCCAGTCCTGTCCCAGGACCTGCCCTCTGGCCTGATGGAAGAGGTCTGGGGAATGTCTCAAGTTGCCCTATGAATTGTTTGCTGGCAGGTGGGTCAAGATTTGGTGATTTCAGAGAGAGCTGAATATAGTGACGGGTATGACAGGGACTGAGAGCGGAGAGCAGTGAGAGACTTAGCACCAATGTGAAATTGATTATGTAAGTCTGTAAGGATCTCCTGGGCATGTTCAGTCGGAAGGAGCAGCTTATTGTCCAAATAAAACCTCCTTCATTGAAAGATGCCCCGAGTTGTGTAAGGTCTGTCTGTGCTCGATCACCGTAGCTTGGAGCTTGAGGGGGCACAGCGAGAAATTGAGAGTGTCTTGTGACCTCCTATGCCTGTGTTTTGGCTTCTGCATCTGCCTTGTTGTTACTCTACAAGGTAGGATCCTTAGTAGTTCAGTGTCCTTCCTTTACGGTGTGTGACTGCTGCTTGGGCAGGTGCCCGGGCTGCTTGGAACAGTTTGATGATGAGTGTCTTGCTAATGACTGGTGAGTTTTTAGAGGTGAGGTATCCTCTCTCTCTCCATACAGGGATGCGAGCGTGAATAATGTGGAAGGCATATTTGGAGTCAGCGTAGCTGTTAGTGGGCTGGTTTTTAGCTAATATGAGAGCCCTGGAAAGAGCAATGAGTTCTACCTGCTGCGAAGTGCTGCCGGGTGGGCGGGGACAGGACTCGACTACTGACTGAGGACACGATGGTGTAGCCAGCCTGTTTTAGTGGGTCTTTAAAAGCGCTGTTGACAATAAACCAGTTAACAGCCGGCAGTGGGATAGGGGTGTCCTTAATATTAGGGAACGGGTGTAAGAAGCTTTCAGTTATGTCAGACAATCGTGTGGCTCAGGTGGAGGAGTCTGTTTGGTACTTCGTCTGGTGGTGAGGAGACTTGCCGTGTTGGGAGTATCAGGTGTATGTGCGATGTGAGCCTGTGGGTTAAGAAGAAGCTGTGTTTGTAGGGTCGGCACCCAGGAGGGGATGCACTCGTGATAGCTGGTGGGTTAGTGAGGGTGTGAGGTTGCGAGGAGAAAGTGACTTGAGGTGGGCGGAGGGCATGAATCTGCAGGCCTCTCGTATGAGTAGGGCCGCGGATGCCAGAGCCTTCAAGCAGGCTGGCAAACGAGGAAGGGAGAGTTGAGGACTTAGAAAAATAAGCAACAACCCGTGGGTCTGGGCCAGAGTTTCTGAGTGAGAATTCCCAAGGCAAACCCATCCCGGGTGTCTGGTACAGTGTGAAAGGCTTTCTAGGGCCTGGGAGCCCTAGGGCGGGTGCCTGGGTGAGAGCAGCTTTTCATCTTTTGAAGGCACCTGCTGTGGCAGCTGGGCTGTCTAATGGCTCATGAAGGGCTCCCGAGGTAGCTTTGTAGGGCTCCTCCGCAATAGGGCCAAAATTTGGAATCCAAGTATGAAAGAAATGAGCTAATCCTCAGAAAGAGAGGAGATCCTGCTTGGTATGTGGTAGGGGGATATTGAGTATTAAGTCTCGTCTTTGGGAGGTGATACCCTTTTCAGTGGGAGAGAATGAGAGACCTAAGTAGGTGACTTGGGGTTGGGAAAATTGTCCCTTAATTTTGGATACCTATATCCCTTTTCTTGGAGGAATGTAAGGAGTACAGTGTGTTGCTGAGACAAGATTTCCAAAGGGCTACAGAGTAGCAAGCCATCAACATACTGTAGGAGAGTGCTGGGGTCAAGGTTTAGCCCTGCCAGGTCAGAGGCCAATGGTTGGCTAAAAGATGGGGCTGTCCCTAAATCCTTGGGGTAGGACAGTCCAGGTAAGCTGTTTGGTGACCTGAGTAACTGGGTCAGTCCAAGTGAAAGCAAACATGCTGGGAGTGAGGGCTGAGGCGGGTGATAAAGAAAGCATCCTTTAGATCTAGGACAGTATAGTGGGAGGTGGTTGGCGGTATTTGCAGAGAATGGAGTATGGGTTAGGTACTATAGGGGTGATGGGGAGAGTGGCCTCATTAATTGCCTGGAGGTCTTGGACCAGACAATAAGAGCTGTTAGGCTTCTTGAGTGCCAGGATGGGAGTGTTAGCGGAAGACGTAGCTTCCCTCAGTAGTCTGTCTGAGAGGAGTCTGTCTATGATGGGTTTTAGTTCGTGGGAGGCCTGGAACATGAGGGGATATTGGGCTCGATTGGGTACTTTCCTGGGTTTTTGAGTTACCCAGACCAGGGTGCGATGTGATGCTACTGAGTACTGAGAAGTGTCCCATACCTTAGGGTTTATTTGGGATAGCCAGGTGGGGGTGGAAAGGACAGGAGGAGAGGAGACTGTATTCCCTACAGCAAGGAGCAGGACGGTTTGAGGGTGGGCAGGGATATTGGTATGGATCCCCGAGAGGAGGACTGATGCACCCAGTTTAGTGAGGATGTCTTGGCCTAATAAAGGCGTTGGGCAGCTGGGCAGTATTCAGAAGGAGTGGGTGAATGTTGGTTTTCCAGCCTACGTGGGAGAGGTGGAGTTTTGAATGGATGAGTGTTTTTCCCATCTCTTCCTACCACTGCTATGGAGGAGGGAAGGAGGAGCCCTGAGATTTCAGGCAAGACCGAGTCTGTGACGCCCGTGTCCAAAATAAAAGAAATGGGCTTACCTGCCACTGCAGTTTTACCCTGGGTTCTGCGGTGGTGATGGTCAGAGTCCGGGGTAGGTTCGGAACCCGGCCCAGTCAGTTGTCGGTGGCCAGGCCGAGGAGCTCGGAGACAGTCCCGGAGGCGCTGGTGCCGGTGCCTGTGGGGGGACTGATGGAGGCAGACCCGTTTCTCAGTTAGAGGCCGCCGGGCCGTCCACCTTCCAATGTCCCTGCTGATGGCAGAGATGGCAGGGCCGGGAGGAGGTTGGGGCTGAGAGCCTGGCCCAATGTCCCTCCTTGCCCATCTGAAGCAGGGGCCGCTGGAGTTCCGTTACCCTTTAACCGCTACCCTGACCAGGTTTTAAAGCAGTGGCGAGGAGCATCCTCCCTCTCTTGTCTTGCCCTTTCTCTGGCCCTTTCCTTCTCGCTTTCCCCCTGTTTGCCACTGTAGGTCTTACAGGCTGCTTGAGTTAAATCTCACTGAGGAGACTGTGGGCCTTGTTCTATTTTTTGCAATTTCTTGCAAATGTCTGGGGCAGACTGGGTAATAAAATGTGTGTGAAGGAACAGGGTTCCTTCCTGGGAGATTGGGTCTATATTGGTATATTTAGTGATAGCCTCTGTGCGGTGATTTAGGAAGGCAGCCTGGTTTTCTTCCAGACCCTAGGTGATTTCCGAAATTTTGTCATAGTTCACCGCCTTAAGTCCTGCCCTGTGTATTCCCCCTATTAAGCAGGTAAGGAAATGATCTCTTTTTAAGCAGTCTGGGCACCCCCTCCTGGTAGTTCCAGTTGGGGTTGGCCGTGGGTACAGCGTTGGTGCTGAGTCTGGGGGTCTCTCGCTATCGCGCTTTTCAGCAAAGTTTCTCAGCGTGTCCAGTCCAAATGCAGGCCTTTTCCTCAGGGGTGGTGTCACTGGTGAGAATGACAGACACGTCATGACAGGTTAGATCATAAGCCAAGATCAGATGTTTAATTTCCTTGGCGAATTTAGTGGGGTCTTTGGAGAAAGAACCCAAACACTTTTTGATTTGACCCAGATCTGAAAAGGAGAAAGGGATACAGACACTCATGGCACTTCCCGTCGTGCTACTTCCCGTAGAGGGTAGAGCCCAGAGGGGAGGAGGGATCAGGACTGTGAGCAATGGGACCCTTTGAGTATGGGGAGGCGACTGGAGGTGGTTCAGCCCCCAAATGGTTTGTTGAGGCCGTGGGAGGGTAAAGAATGGGCTGAAACGCTGCGGATGCAGTTGGGGATGCAACTTAACAAGGAGTGGGGAGGTAGAGGAGGAGGGAGGCGTGGTGTAGAGAGCCTGAGGGGGCGAATGAAGGGGAGGTTGTGGAGTGGATGCCTGGGGAGAGAGGGGGCAGAAGGTTGGGGAGCAGAAGCCTGAGAAGAGGAGGGGCGGATGGTGGTGGGTCAGTGTCAGGAGGAGGGGTAGTCGGCAGGATCAAATGAAGAAATGTCTACAGAAGCAGGAGGATTGTCTGGATTGGAGGGGCCCTCTGGAGTTTTGGGGTTTTCATTAAGCAGTAGAATCTGAAATAAAGTAACAGACTGATAAAGAGACAGGCGACACCGGAGTGTCCATAAAGCCTGTATCTAGGGAACCTCTGACCATTTGCCGTTGCGTCTAATAAAGTTGTCTAAGTCAGTGAGAGTTTGAGGTCAAATGTGCCATGTTCAGGCCACCATCCCTGGGTATTTAAGGGTATTGGGGCCAGGCCACCGTGGGAAGGGATAAGAGTTTTTTTGGTTTAATGTCTCCCTCCAAATGGAGCTCAGGGAGGTTACAAATGAGGCATCTGAGAGGGGAATCTTCGGAGGGAGAGGTTTTGTATTTCCCATGATTTTAGCAAATGAGGTCCATAGGTGGGAAAAGGTGAAGCCAAGTGTGACGACCTGCAAAAAACTCCAGTGGCATGACAGGCGTCCCTGTGTTACCCCTGGGAGTTAGAGACGAGAGAATAGGACTTGCCAAAGGCGTGCCCTCGGGAAGTCACTTATTCTGGCCGTGGAGAATTTCAGCTTTCGGGGTATCGAACGGGGATTGGTAGTGGGATCAGAGGGGATCTGGAATAAAATTCTCAAAGGGAGGCAAGGTCGAGAACCAGAGACTCACCTGTTCAAATGATGTTCTGTGTGGTGTGCACATCAGTGATGCAGCAGCAGGGTGGTCTCAACTCAAGCCTTGAGTGGGGGATTCCAAGCGACCAGTGGTTTGTTGGAGACTAGGGCTGGCCCCAGGGGCTGTCCGGGTGGGGTGGGGAGCCCCAAGTGTGGAACTGGTACCCCAATTCTCACTTTTTGGCACCAGTATGTGGGGTTTGAGTCACTCAAAGAACCCATGACAGAGTTAGGCGAGTGAGCAAGCAGAGATTAGTTAGAGGGTAAAGGAATGGAGCCAACCAAGGGAGGTCCAGACTCAGTCTTCTGTGCTGGGCGACCTGGGCTTTTAATGAAAAAACCCACATGGTGAGGAAGGAGAATGGAGAGACGGTCACCAGGCCAGGTTTCAGTTTCTGAGTGGGCGAGTGAAATTGTCCTTTGAAGTTATTGGTGGGCTTATTCAACCAGTGACGCTGTTCTGTTGTTCCTTTGTGCAGAGTGTCTGTCCTGGTCACTACTACACGTGGGACACATCCTGCATGTCAGACTTATCCGCGGGCTTTCCTCATCGGTCCAGATGATTGCATTCCTTTGCTCAGCCAGGTGGTGCCCTGATATCCAAACTTTGGTCCCTGGCCTAACGCTTGCTCTTATGGGGATCCTGACAGGGCTTATGGGCCTCTGGACCCCCAGATCACTCTCAGTCCACAGCAGGTCTTCAGCAAATGCTCACAGATGGGTGGACTTAATGGGGACTCCTAGAGATTCAGGGGGATTTAAAGATGAAGCTAAAACCTCAGTGGAGGGGAACCCGCACATCAGGAGGGTTGTGAGAAGTTCCCAAACTCACCAGCTGGAGAGACCTAGTGATCAGGCCTCTAAAATCAGCACCTAACTACCCCAGACCAAGGGGCCCCAGACTCCTGGTTTCACATGGGATCTCTCCTGACCCTCAGAAAGGGCAGACTTCTGTCGGAATTTTGGCAACAGCAGACCAGGTCAGCCTCCCCATCACATCTTATCCTGTTGAACTAAAAGCCACCATCACTGGTTTTATTATCCGCGTCCCCCGCCCCACCCCACCCCTACCCCCAGCTTTTTTTTCCCTTTTTGAGGCTGTTCTGCCTCCACATCTTGTCTCTGAGCATTGCACATCTCAGCTGCGATGAGCACAGCAATCATTCAGCAGACTGGCTGGTGGCGGGTAGAAGCACCCCTGGGGGTGGGAGCCTCGCTGGCATTCCTGGGAGCCCCTGGGAGAGGCAGCTGAGCCCAGTGGAGGGCAAGCTCCTCTGCCCAAGCCAGTGCCTCGCAGCCCAGCTGGTGACACAATTGCAACCCTGGCTTGTTCTTTGATGTGACAGCTCATCGTTAGCACTGTAGGTGTTATGGACTAGATGGGTCATTCGTGGGGACACCTGCACATGGTGGGACGCTTCACAGCATCCCTGGATTCTAACTACCAGATGCCACCGGTGTCACAGACAGAAATGTCTCCTGGGAGGCAAAACACTCCTTGTTGAGAGCCTCTGGTCTACAGCTTTGCTGGTTCTTGAATGGATTCCAGCTCTCAATCTGGTTATACGTTTTTAGACACAGTCCAAGAAACAGCATTCAGGTACTTTTCTGTGTTACTGTTCTGACCCTGGAGGCCATCCCTAGGAGCACATAAC
Source organism: Solenodon paradoxus (assembly GCA_004363575.1). Taxonomy (NCBI): domain Eukaryota; kingdom Metazoa; phylum Chordata; class Mammalia; order Eulipotyphla; family Solenodontidae; genus Solenodon; species Solenodon paradoxus. Next base: position 19,689 of record RJWH01002511.1, on the reverse strand, counting down.
CCCACAAAGTCAAATCCCCTGCACCCCTTCCTTCCCGGAGCTTCTCCAACTGAGCTGGAAGTTTATTGGAAATTTCACCTCAGGTCTAGTGAAACCTCATTTTGGATCCAGTAGGATGACTGTTGATTGCCTCCTGATGGGCGGAACTTCTAGATAACAAGGCATCAGGAAGGGGCTGTGTAAATAATGATAGACTCATCTCCAGGAAGCACATGTTTTAGGAGGAATTAGACTGGGCTCATTTCTCCACCAAGTCAAAATGTACCTGACACACATCACCTACATCAGAGTGCTTTGCCATTGTGCCACCTCTCATCCCCCATGTCTCCCCCATGAACCTGCTATAGACCCGCTTGGCTTCCATTCTTCTCCCACTTTTTGTGTCTTGTGCAAAGGCCCTGAGGCAGAGCAGCTTATCTGTGCAACAGCAAGGAAGTCACTGACTGGAGAGGATTGAGTGAGACGAGAGTGGACACAGCAGCCAGGCTGGCTCCAACAGCTAACCTGGGTTCATCTTCCTTGGTGACACAGACCAGTGACATTGCCCTCTGAAAGTCAGTCACCCCAGGGGTTCAAAGCAGGTCCTGTACTTCCTCCGTGGGAACCTGACTGATGCCAACTGGAGCACTTTGCCCCTTCCCAGCGTCAGCCCCCGTGAAAGCTTAAAGCTGTCTCTGTGTTTGCCACAGGAATCTGAGCGACTGGAACTCATGAACGCTGAGCTGAAGACCCAGATCGAGGAGCTGAAGCAGGAGCGGCAGCAGCTCATCCTGATGCTGAACCGGCATCGCCCCACCTGCATCGTCCGGACCGACAGCGTCAAGACCCCCGACTCGGAAGGCAACCCACTGCTGGAGCAGCTGGAGAAGAAGTGACCATGGGCTGGGAGGAGGCAGAAGAGGCGATGGGAAGATGGAGGAAGAGGGGGTCAAGAGGGCCCTTCCTTGCTGCATGAAAAAACTTGACAATGAGGCCCCGCATGCCGTTATTGGCTGGGCTGTTTTTGTGAAACTCACATCTGCCCACTTAGGGTTCGAGGGTTCCAGCGGGCTGACGAAACCCAGAAGGACCAAGCGCTGAGACCAAAGTAGACCCTCGGTGGGGCTGCCCTGCCTGGGCCCCGCCTGAAGGAGGCAGGACAGAGAGGCCCCTGACCAGGTGGCCTCCCCAGCAGGGCATCCGCCGGGACCTCCAACAGCCAGGAGAAGCCATGAGTTGCAACCAAAATGTGGCCAAGGATGGGACTCAAAGTGAAACTGCTGTCTGCCTGCCCCTGCCCCACTCCCTGGCCCTTGACCCTGTTGGAGGCTGGAGAGGGGCACCATGCGGGCCCTACCACCCCTGGCGTCCTGGGTCCAGCGCGGCCCTGCCAAGCCGGGCAGCCGGGGCGCACCCTTGCCGGCCTGCTGGAGATCGCTGTGGGCACGAGGCGCGGGCGCCCTTCCAAAGCACATGCTCTCTGAATGTTTACAGACTGGCTGTCCTGGCAGGGCCTTCAACTGCACATTTTTTTTATACTTTCTTTTTTTTTTTTTTTTTTTAATATTTTTTACCAAAAAAAGATTTTATACAAGCAATATATATATGGATTTCTATAATCACTCGATGTGATACAGTATAAATATGCTATGGTTTGTTTGTTACGAACAGATATCCAGCAGTTATGGCCGTTGTGTGTAACTCCTAAGTACTGTAGCTTCTCGGGGTGGGGGGCGGCCGGGCCGGGGGTGGGGTGCATTTCCATCCTGGTAAACCCTTCATCGTACTCAGTCCTGTATCGCTCAGTAAATGTTACTCTTACTTACCTGGCTGCCTCTTGTGATGTCTGCCCAGTGAAGGGGGGCGCAAGACTGGGTGGGCCTCCTGTGGGGCTGTTTTCAAGAATCTGCTGAAGGACCTTGGTTTACATACTGTCCTTCCAGAGGAGTATTTCTGTGCCCAGAAATACTGGGCTCAGAGGCTCAGAGAAGTTCAAGAAATTGGCGGCACTTCATTTATTCACTGCGCAAGTGCTTCCTGAAGACTCCCGGTGTGTGCACAGGCCCTGGATTCTCTGGGGAGCAGAACAGTCCCAGGCCCTGTGCTGGTGGGTTTACTGTTGGGAGCTAAATCCTGGGCTCGCCCCAGACAGTCTCACTTCATCTTCACCAGGGAGCAGCGGTTGTCTTCATACACAGACGGGGTGTTAGAGACCCAGGGAGATGAAACAGCGGGCAGCTCTGGATTACAGACTTTTTATTTGACTTGCATCCAGAGTCATTTACTTCTCCCAACACCATGAAGTAGGCATCATTCCTCCCATTTTACGATGACTTAACTAGCAGCTCAGTGAATGTAAGTGACTTACACAGGTCATACTGTGAGCGAAGGGGCAGAACTGGCATTTGAACTGTCCAAAGGCCCATGGCTCCACCAGCCCCCTGATGACTGTGTGATGCTCCTCTGGTTGATCATCTCACTTTGTTAGAATAGGAAACCTAGGAGGCCACAGAACTACTTTTCTGGGAGGACTGCAGAGAGTTCCAAGCAGATCGTGGCGTGAAGCAGTGACCCAGGTAGAGGCGTACCTGACCCAGGTGCATACCTGTCCTCAGCCACACCCGCCCCTCCATGGCTGAGTGCCTGCCCTGAAGAACAAGAACGAGGCAGGTGATACACAACAACCGCCCTCAAACTGGCTTGCAGTGGCTCCCAAAGCACTTTCTATTAAGTCTCACTTGATACCAGAGTTCTATAAAGCAGGTGGGTTAGGGGTGTGGGCATATAACTGTGCAGTCAGGCTTACCGAGGGTAAAGTCAGCCCAGCAGAAAAGAGGCAGGACTAGGAGCTGACCCACCGCCCCTCCCTTCTAGCTGTGTGTTCTTGCCTTCACCACTGGGCCTAGTCATTGATGATGAGTCTTCATGGCAAGGACAGCAGTGACCTCGGGCCATTTCCCAAACCATGGATGAGGCCTCTGGGATAGACAGGAACCAAAATGGTCATTAATGCATGTTTGGCCTTATACTCACCCAGGTGCCCTCCCCAACGCTAGGTATAGGCCCCCCTGAGGCCTTGGAAGCAGGACCTGGTCAGTACTGCCAACGATGACAACATGCAATAATCCTGGGGCTAGAATCCTTCCACATTTTTTAAGCCAAGCGAAAATCAAAGATGTGGACTTAACAGAGCCCCTCAAAGGATCTGGCAGACATCCCTGCAGGCCCACCACCTCCAGTGTGGTCCCTCCAGGCCCAGGGCTGGGTGCTGCCAGGCGGCACCTCCAGAGTAGGGCCCTCCATAAGCTCTGAGCAGGGGAGGTCTCCCAGGATCACCAACTTGTACAGTGCTGAGTGAGGGCTGTCTCCTCACTGGGACCACCACGCCCTCCTGTGGGTGCCAGAAGTCACTCACTAGTGCAGTCTTCATCGTCAAAGCCAATGTTGGCCCAAGCTCTGGTGCCGGGCACCGTTGAGGTGCTGCTGCAGCCCGTGTGCACCCCAGCCAGGAGGCAGGTGAGAGAGCCCCATCTTCCAGAAGAGAAAACCAAGGCACCCAGCGGAGGTAACTTGCCCCGGACCACAGTGTTTGGCAGAGCCAGACGTTCTTACAGTCTCACAACACCAAGCCTGGGCCTCACCCTCAGGAAACGCTCTATGTTTACAGTGGACCTCATTGCCAGGAGGACTTGTGGAGGGGTCAGGAGAGAAGGCACATAGTGAGAATTCCCAGCTCTCAGACACCCATCTCCAAGTGTACAGATGGAGACGTGCTGGAATGACAAACAGATTCGGCACACCCTGGTGGAGTAGCAGTTAGGTCTGCCGCCTCTGGTCGAGCGCAGTCCACATACATCCCAAGGACCTTGGTTTGCATCCTGGAGCCCAGGGAAACAACCACAATGTACAACTAAAATAAAAAGAAATAAAAGTGCTTCTTCCTCCTCTTCCTGCCTCCTTGCCCAGCCCCCTTCATTCTTGCCTGTACCTTTCCTTAAAAAAAAAAAAAAAAATAGCAAATAGATTCGAGATCAATTTACTTCCACTTGCTACCCATGTGTCTCACTTATCTTATCTGTGGGAAATTATCATCTGAGTTGCTGTCAGGGTCAGAGGAGGAATGAATGTGAATGTTTTGTGAAGCAGAAAGGTCATAAAAGTATAATTATCTTGTTCCCTTTAGCATAGATTGTCAGTGGATATCTACCACATAGTACAAATATTTGGATATCTTTTTTTCTTTAAAGTGCTGCAGAGTTTTGTATTCCAGCCATGCATTGGGCCCCACGGTGGTGAAGGCCTGGGATCCAAGACTCCAGGTTCATTAGGCTTCTGAATGGCCATAGTCAGCATGTGGGGCCCGTCACCGCCTCCTGGGCACTCGTGCCAGGTGGGCATAAATAAGACCTCCACCTTCATCTCTGCCCCAGCTGCTCTGAGAATCAATGGACAACCTGGGAAGTATAAGCCCCATTAGCAATCAGAAGGGCAAGAACTAGTGTGTGGGGGTCAGGATAGTTTCCAGGGAACTTACAGACTTGGTGCAACAGTGTAAAGTAATTTGGAATAACTTGATACAAAGTTAAATACATCCTTTGACCTAGCAATTGCCCTCCCAAGTCTACAGCTTGAAGGAACTCTTGCATAAGGGCACAAAGAAAAGGACGGAAATATTTATGGAAGTTTCGTTTGTAATAAAGAGAAGTTGAAAGCTATCTAAATGCCTGTGAGCAGAAGAGCAGAGATCCAGATTGCGTTTTCAGAAAATTGAGTGTTATTTAGCAGGTAAGAAGAAAGAACCAGAGCTACGGGTATCAGTGCGGACCAATCTCCAAGACAGAAAGTGGAACCAGGGGATGCGGGCAAGCTGCAGAAGGGTCCTTGCAGTGTACAATTTATGTGACCTTTCTAAAGACGTAGACTGATGCTTTATTGTTTATGGGTTCACACACATGGGGGAGCAGAGTATAAAAGTATGCACAGGAATGCCATGCCTGTCAAAATCAATAATAGGGAATACTCTTGGAACAGCATCTGTAAGAGTAAGGAGAACTAGGTTTCAACCATATGAGTAACATTTTATTAATTTTTTTTTAAAGGAAAGGTGCAGGCAGGAAGAGAGAAGAGGAAGAAGACATATTTTATTTTCATTTAGTTGTTCACACTGATTGCCCGCCCCCCACCCCCACCATCCAGGACTTGAATCCAGGGGTATGTGGCCTATGCTTCTTCAGAGGTAATAGACCTAACTGCTACTCCACCAGGGCACAACACATTTTATTAAAAATCAAAATCAAATATAGAATAGTGTTAGAATGTATCCAAGATAGGTAATGCACACACAAATGGATTCTATTCTTTTTGTTGTTGTTTTTTTAAAGGAAAGGTACAGACTGGAATGAAGGTGAGTAGGCAGGTAGGAGGAGGAGGAAGCACTTTCTTTATTTTTATTTAGTTGTTCCCCCTGGCCCCAGGTCTTGAACCCCGGACCTTGGGATGTACTGGGGACTTGGCAGGGGGACTGCTCCCAGGGTATATTAGACTGCTAGGCCACCAGGGCACACCCAGTGGGTTCTGTTCTTTTCCATATTTCTCTGTCTGCCTGGTATATGTCATAATAAAAGACAATATTTCAGAACACAAATAGAAGATTTTGTTTTTCCATTCTTAGCAAACTCAGGAAATACAAACAAAATCTGAAATTAGAGTGGAGTTGCAGCATATGCTCTTTTAAGTTATGCAAATTTAATTATATGCCTAGAGAGCAAGAGACAATTCAAAGTGTGTCATCTGTTTACCAGGCCTGGGGGAGGGCGCCTGAGGGAGCACTGACCCCATCAAACTCCTGGGCCCTGGGCCCTGCTCTCAAGACTAACAGGCAGCTGAGGGTGCGCTCAGAGCTAACTCAGACCCTACGTGTTCTCATCAGTTGCTGGCTTTTCAGTGCAATCCCCCCACCCCCAACAGAATGTAATTTCGCTGCATCTTTAAGAGGAACCATGATCCAGAAGCCAAGCCCAGAGGGGACCCTTTAAAGACAGACCTCTCCAGTTTTTTTCCTATTGCTCTTATAATAAATTATCACAGATGTGATGGCTTAAAACAATATGTATATAATAATCTGATTATGTATTTTGTTTTGCTACATGCATTTTAGGATTGTGAAATCACACCCCAGTCTGCATCCATTTCACACCAGACCCACCACCAGCAGTTCCACAACCTGTTTGCTCCTTCCCCCGCTGACACCCCGCTGTCTGTGTCCTTGTGGATTTTGTTGTTTGTTCATTTGTTTTGTCTCACCATATATATTATAAGAGTGAAATCGTCCTGTATTTTTCTTTTTCTTTCTGGCTCATTTGTTTAACATGATCCCCTCCAATTCCATTTAGGTTGTTTCAAAGGGAATAATTTTATTTATTTAATTATTTTGGCTACATAGAATTCCACTGAGTATATAGACCGCTGCTTCTATACCCAGTCATCTGTTGTTGGATACTCAGGTTGCTTCCATTCTTGGCTATTGTGAACTATGCTAATATGAACAGAGGGTGCAGATATTTTTCTGATTAGAGTTTTGTATTCACAGGGTATATTATATGCCTAGGAATGGGATTGCTGGATTAAATGATAGCTCCATTTTGTTTTGTTTTGTTTTGAGAAATCTTCAAACTGTTTTCCAAAGAGGTAGCACTAACTGATATTCCTACCAACCGTGCTGTATGGTTCCTTTTTCTCCACACCCTCACCAACGTTTGTTGTTTCTAATTTTTTTACACACTATTTTCGTTGGCATGAGGTGATATCTCATTGACCAACACAAAGGCTAATATCCGTATTCTGGAGGTCAGAAGTCCAAAATGGGTCTCACTGGGTTAAAGTCAAGGTTATCAGTGGGTCTGCTTTCATTTCACAGACTCTAGGGGAGAATATTTTGGACTATTCTAGCACCTGGAGGATGCCCATCCTCCTTGGCTTGTGTTCCCTTCCAACCTGAAAACCTGGGGGAGGGCGCCTCAGGGAACGCTGACCCCACCAAACTCCTGAGCCCTGGGCCTTGCTCTCCCGTCACATCACTCCAGCACCGGCTGACTCTTCTGCCTCCCCCTTTATGTCTCTTAAGACACCTGTGATTATATTGGCCCCACCTGGGGAACCCAGGCTAATCTTGTTTTAAGGTCAGCTAATTCCATCTACAACCTTATTCTCCCCTCACAGTTTGTGGTAGAGCAGCCACGGGTTCCAAAGATAGGCGTAGAGACTTTGGAGTCTGTTTTTCCTGCTTCCCACAAAGGAAATTAAGAGTTGGGGGCTCTTGGGAGCACCCCGGTAGGTTAGTGGTCCAGTACACCTGGGAGCAGTTCCCACATCCATCCTGTGGTCAAGACCTGGGGCGGGGAAACAACCAATGTGAACAACCAAAGAAAATAAATGAAGTGCTCCTTCCTCCTCTCTCTTCCTCCCTGCCTGCCTGCTCACTGTCATTCCTGCCTGTGCCTTTCCTTTAAAAAAAAAAAAAAAAAAAAAAAAGAGTTGGAGGTTCTTAACTATGACCCTCCTCACTTCATGGCCAGACAGACTATTTTCCATCTGAGAACCTCGAGGATGGAGTCTCTATATGGTACATCTGTGATTCGGGTACGGTGCGCACCCAAAGTAGATGATCAGCAGACACACACACACAATCTCACAGATATACTCACATATGTATGACACAATACAAACACGGTTACATGCCCAACACACAGACACATGAGTCGAGAGACACACATTAACTCATATAAGGTGTGACTAAGTATCAAGTAATGGGACTGACAGTGGTTATACTCATTTGCGTGTGATTTCTGCAGTCTTGAAATGAGATTGTTCTCCATACTTGCAAATCACCCTTCTTTGGACTCGGTTATGGTTAATGAAAAGGTTAATAAAGCGGGACTTACTACTTTGGCTTTAAGACTAAATGTAAGATACTGAATTAATTTCTTGTTTGGCTCCTAATCTGGTTCCTAAAAGGGCCCTAAAGCAATGACTCCTGCCGCTCCTGGTGCAGTAGCAGTTGGGCACAGTCCACATCCATCACAAGGACCTGGGTTTGCATCCCAGGGGCCAGTGAGAACAACCAAGATAAACAACCACGGTAAATAAAGTGCTTCTTCCTCCTCTCTCTTCCTGCCTGTCAGCCTTTTTGCCTATATTCCTGCCTTTAAAAAAGAAGGAAAGAGATGAAATGACTCCTAATACTTTGGACCATCTGCAGCAAAGTGAAATGGGTTATCAGCCTTTGTTGCTCTGAAGGACAGTACTACCTGTGTGAACTGTACTGGACACCTGCTGTGTCCCATTGAAAGTCCTCCAGTTCCAGTTCTCTCTGGTGACCAGCTCTGAGCAGGGATGAGTAACTTCACACAGATGCCACCTGATTGGGCCTCCCACTTCCTGGGGAGACATCAATGCATTCCCTTGGCACTCACACACATGCAGCCTGCAGAAATTCAGAGGGCCAGCAATGCCTGTCAGGTCTCAGTTGTCTAATCGGGAGTGGGGAAGGGGACACTGGATAAGTGTTTTTCAACCTCCAGTTTCTGAGACATGTGTCCTAAGTTTCCTGAGAAGTTCTTACAAGGTGAAGCAAGACGTATAGACATGACCCATGGACATGTCCCAACTCAATAGTGCATCTATTGGTTTTCCCTCCTTCCCTGGGTCACACCCTGATCTCTGGGCTAAGTTCCCGAATAAACCTGCGTACAAGCATTTGTCTCAGGCCCTGCTTTGGGGAGGTGGGGGTGAGGAGGGGAACCCATGCAAAACAGCTGGCATCAGAAGTAGCCCTAGAGATCAGAACCTCAGGTGGGGATGTTTGGCATTTAGTCACTTGCCAGTGGGACGGCAGTAACACTTAGTAGGGTGGTGATACCTCCTGGCCTGCGGTAGCATCACAGTTACTCAGACTCTCCCCTGTGGGTTGAAATGGGACACAGGTTGAAGGTGAAATGGTATCTGTGACACCTCAAAGGTTTGGGGGTAAATGATAGGGCTCGAGTCCGTTGCCTTTTGTTAACAATTTTGGAAATTTTGGAGAAAGAAAATACAAAACTTAGTTCAGCCAACAATAAACTCAAGACATATGGGCAAAGTCAGAATTCATCTCTGACAATATGGATGACACACTAGTCAATTCCAGTCCCGGGGCACGCTGTATGGAGAATCAGGCCCAAAATCTAACTGTATGGGTGGCAGACCCATTAAACAAAAGGAATGTCCACCCTTGACAAATTTTCTATCTCAAAGTCAGGATCTAAAAGGAAAATGTAGGATCTTGAGACCTAACATGGGGGCCTTTAGTAAACAAGCCTCTGGAATGCCTAGAATCCCTTAAACACTCTGGCAGGTGGAAGCATCCCCCTTCCCCTTTCTAGAGAGGAACAGCCTCTCCTGGCTTAGAGACTCTGCAAAAATTGCACTAGAAACCTGAACCGTGTGACATGATACTTGCCCTCAAGATCCACCTCTGCCGCTCTCATTGCTGCCAGGCAGATAGACTGGGTCAGTCTCAGTACAGCCGAAATATGGAAACTGCAGAAAGAAAAAGCTTATTGGCTGCAGGACTTGACTAATATGAACTAGCAGGCACCAGGGGAAGACACGTGGGAATGACCAGGTATGGAGGGTGTGGGACCTCAAGGGCCACATCTGGGAAGGGGAGAATATTTTCATACTGGAGCACAGACCTGTGACTTAAGTTTCAATACCACGGCATTGACAGCAGGAACATGCCCTCCTCCACTGCTGGCGATGCTCCCCACAGCGTGACATGCCAGGAGCCTGTAATAAGTGCGGTGAAGGGCAGAGGATGAAGGAGGGGCAAGAGGCCCAGGGAGAAGTTCACGCTCAGAGGGATTTGTTAGGTGAGACCGGAGGTCCCGTCACCTGCACCAGGAGAGCCAGCCCAGTGCTCACCACGCTGGGGCTGAGCCATGAGCAACTGCGAGAAGCTCCCAGCTGGCTGCCTCTGCAAGGAGGAGCTGCTTCCAGGAAACCGGGGCTCCCTAATATTCATGCAGAAGCCACGTTCCAGAATGCTAGGAGCAGGCAAAGGCAGTGACCTGGCAGAGTTAAGAGGAGCATAACTGTCATCATGGACAGCAAGGCCTTCATCCACCTTCTGAACCTCAGTCATCCCACAAGCCCAGAGTCCACTGATTAAAGAGAAGGATAAAAATAGATACCAGATGATCTCACTCATAAGAGGAGTGGGAAGAGAAAAAGCAAAAGAGACAAAACAAAACCAACCCTTGCACATGAACAATAGAATGAGGTTACCAGTAGGTTTGGGGGCAAGTGGTGGCGGGGTCCACTGGACAGAGGTGAAGAACTCTTGGTAATTTGGTGAGGGGAAGGGTATTGACATATATTTGAGGAATGGGGACCCTACACATGTGGGTTTGTGTTATTTTGTAAATCAAAGTTACCTCAATAAATATAAAATAATAATCCTAATAAAGAGAAGGCTGGGCCTCCTTGAGAAAAACCCTGCATTATCATCACACATATTCAATAAACATTTTCCTGATTCTTCCCAAAAGGACAATTAGACAGTGGGGATAGGGGAATTCTCAGATCTTAAAAAAAGTTTTTTTTTTAAATAACAGTGGTTTATAATGTTATATAGGTTTCAGGTGTGTATCATGATAAACCTGTAGAGACTGCATTATATTCCCCTCACTTCCACTGCTCAGCATGCGACTTACCCCTGTATCCAGTCTACCTGCCCCCTTCCATTTGTGTCCTCCCACTCTTCAGCTCTTTGTTTTTGTTTTGTCGTTTCATGAGTTTTATTTCTTTATCTTCCACATGCGTGAAATCATGACTCGTTTCACTTAGCGCAATGCCCTCGCGGTCCACTCATGTCATTGCCAAGGTAAGAGCTCATCTTCATGGCTGAATGTCGTTCCACGGTGTCCATGTGCCACACGGATCCAGTCATCTGCAGGTGGGCACTTAGGTAGTTTCCAAGCCTTGGCTCTTCTGAATAATGCTGGGAGTGACCGTGGGCTGAATTCTCAGATCTTCTGAGGACTGTTGAACACCAGAATCCCCATTAAAAAGCAAGGGGTAGGAGATGGCTCTGATATCGGGTTTCTGAAGCACTACTTCTAGCTACAGATGGGTGGAGGATTCAGGATATCAAAGGTATTCTGGCCCAAGTCTGCCTTTCAGTGACCCCAGAACTCCCATAGCCCTTTCCGCCCCTCCACTGATAAGAGGGATTTGAGAAGAAAAGGTAAGTGGAAGTATTGAAATGATCTCACCCCTAGTCAGGACAGTGAATGATATGACATTCTAGAAACAAGCATAGAGAACAGCACCTCCACCAAGACTTAACGGGTGTGAGATGGTCTTTGTGACCCCATCAGGCTCCTGTTGAACTCACTCATTTGATCCCTAGGAGATTGGATGGTGGGTGATGGTGGGTCACTGTAAACAACCAAGCAGTATCCCTGTCACTGCGCCCCCTTGATGTGTTAGCCTTATTAGAATATATAATAAACTCTGGCATTTGGTAAGTACATTCTTCTCCATTCCCATTAGAAAGGAGGCCCCAAGCCAGCTCACTTTTAAGAAGGGCTGAAGTACTCATTCACAGTGGCTATGTAAATTTTCTCACTCCCCGTCTGAATGTACTCCACAGGAGCTCTGAGCTCCTTGTCATTCCACAGAATCCAACTGCCCCCATTATATGGATGGACCGTAACTATAGGATCTGCAGAGTGGGAAGTGACCAGAATTCTAGATGTCCTAGAAAGGCTCAGGAGCACCAGATGTGGGGGAAGACACCCATGAAGGCCTGTGACATGGAGGGAATTTTTAGTGGTCCAGGGGAATGGGGTATTCTGAGACTTCCTTCAAGATAATGGACAAGCCACCACACTTGACACCATATCAGTGAGAAAGAGGTACCAGGCCTAGTGGATTTCTTTGGCTTTTGGAAACGGCATATATACCTCATCTAGAAATACTGCGCTAACCCATTTTTCAGAGACTTGGAAATCTGCCCGTCTTGAAGGGGACCCAGAGCCAAAAAGGGCTCAGCAGCAGGTCCTGGCTGCAGATAAGCTGCCACTTGTTCATATCAACACAGTCTCTGCCCCGCAGCCCGGCAGACCCAGTGCATACGGTGCTGGCTTTTTTTGAACGCGCAACTCGTGATAAAGACGGCTTCCTATGTTATCTACTATAACCTCTTCGAAATGTGTCCAGTGAGGATTATCTTTCCTTAGCCTGGATGAAAATTCCAGTAGGCCTGGAACTTTTCTGCTCACTCAGTTAAAAGACAGGCCAAGTCATTCTTAGTCTGCATTTGTAATTAGAAGGCCCAAGTCTAAGATAAAAACAAATCTCTAAACTTTGTTCAAATCTTCTCTCACTCCCTGACCCCAGGTCTTCCCTAGGCACCAGCTGCTGAGTGCAGAGAGAAGAGGTTCTTTCCAGTCCCCTCCTTGCCTGTTTCTCCTCTTCCTTCTTCCACCCCAAGCTGACAGGCCAGTTTCTGGTCCCTCCAGGAATGGAACAGGTGTGGGCACAGTGGTGAGAGTAGGGATGACCTAATGACCTTGAGCTGTTAGAATTCTAAGTAGGCTTTGAACATACTGATTGGGAAAGGTTTAAAGCTGATTCTTTCCTAGTTTCTTTTTTCTCTTTTTAAACAGGAAGGAAGTAGCAGGAGTGATGACAGGTAGGAAGGCAAGCAGGAAGGGAGGGGAGAAAGAAGCATTTCTTTATTTAGTTGTTCATTCTGGTTGCTCCCCTGACACTGCATTGTTATGGCAAAGCCTACAAATGGCTAGAAGACTGCCAATCAGGCACTGGAAAGGTAGAGAAAACACCACTTTATTGCAAGCACCGGTGCTGGCCTAGGGGTATTGTTATCGAGCGTGGAGCAACAGGGGGGTCTAGGCTCCTTTCATACACTGAGGTAATGATTCATCTCCTTAGCTACATATGGTTTCTACTGGCAACTCTTGTCAGTTATTTACTGTTACAGAGTAGGGAAGCGATGCTTGCTTGTCCTTAGTCAAGGCAGCAGGGTGTGGCTGCAGACTCTGCAGTACTGTGGATAATTCCCGGCAGACTAACTTTTGCACTGGGGTCAGGGTAAGGTTTTCCACCATAGCATCACAAACTTAGGATGTTGTTACACGGACTGCATTGGCCCAGAGCCGCAAACGTAACACCTGTCCCTCTAGACCTGGGCCTGGGCAGGAAACATTTTCCTCAGGCTCAAGGGACTGTTTCTCACTTCCAGTTCTAACTGGTACTTTCCAGCTTCTTTTGAGTTGGCCAGGTTCCCCCACACCAATGCTCCCCCTAATGGGGGGCTCTGGGGTTTGGCAGCGAACAGTTGAAGAAAGAATTCTTAAGTATTAGAGTTCAGTTTCATAAGCTTATTGGAGAACATGGAGGAGAGAGAAAGCAAAATCAGGAGATAGTCTCCTGGGCAGAAAGGGCTACTGTTGGGGGCAGAGAGTAGATCAAGGACAAAGTGGGAGTTGGCAGAACATCAAAGAACACCAGACCCGGAGCGCTGGGCAAAGGCCACTGGGGGAAAGCACTGGGGCAGTGTTCCTGTAACTGTTGACTCCCCAAAACAAGATGGATCCAGTTATGTCATTAGAAAACAAAAGGCTGCATAAGCAAATCCAATGTAAAGATAAACTGCATAAGCTGCTTGAAGCAATTCTGTTTATGAATTCAATAAATAGGTGGAAGGCACAGTATTCAGAGATCTCAGTCCACAAGGCTGTTGGCCCCCTGACCCCACCTTTCTATCTGTCTCTCTCTCTCTCTCTCTCTCTCTCTCTCTCTCTCTCTCTCTCTCTCTCTCTCTCTCTCTGAGTTTTTTAATCCCCTGCAACACCCCCTCCTCTCCCCTGTTCCCAGGAGCTATCCCAGCAGGCTACACTGATTGCTATGAGATTGCTAAATTTATACCCTTGGAAGAGGGCTTCTGCGTGAACCCCTTTCCTACTGTCTGTAATTAACAAGGGAATAGAGATCACGAGCAAGTTGAAAGCAGAAGTAGTGGGGGGACTTTTCCAGGAGGTTCTCCAAGTTTGTGATGTCACCTCCAGCATTCTGGTGTCCCAGCTCCTCACTGTTTTGGGGAAAACATTAGGTTGATTAAGGGATTACATGAATCTTTCCAGAGGGTTAACAGGACAAGTTCTGGCCTCTAGTGCTCAGGAACCGCCTGTCGGGTGAGGCTCAAGGCATTCCAAGGTGCACCACGTCCTTATTGGCCTGGAAGGTCTTAGTCTGGAAAACGAAGAGGATGCTGCTTTGGGGCCTACATTTTCCCTAGCATCTGACCTTGGGAAACCCTTGGTCATCCCTCGCCTGAAGATTCGGGGCATATAGACCCAAGCAACACGACCACTTCTTCAAGTGACCCCCTGGCGGCCTCTCCTCCTGTCCAGAGCAGGACAGAGACTTGCACAGCAATGACTCCGCCGTCGCTTGCCCCATCCTGGCACAGCTGGATCCCCTTTATATCGTCAAACTGGATCAGTGTCTCATCATCCTGGTTCAAATGCACTTGGTAATGTGGCTTCATATCAATTGTGCTTTCGTATTTCCATCCACACTTAATTTTAATGTCCCGATACACTGTTTTCTGAGTTTAAGTGTGAGAAACGATTGTCAAGTTCACTAATGTGGATCGCTTACACGTAAAAAGGAGTTTCTGCACAATTGTAGCACAGAGTATGGCTTCCCTGTGAGCTACAGGACAGGTACTAATATTTATTGATATGAATTTTTATCTACTGTGTGCACTTGTGTGGTAGGTATCGTCACTTTAGGAAACTGAGGCAGTTAGCACCACTGGGCCAATCCAAGCAATATTTATTTGACTCCTTCTAGCCTGGAAGATAAATATAGATCCAACAAAATCCCTGCCCTCAGGGAGGTTATGATCCCCTGGAAACCAGACAGGGGCTGGCCTAGGTCACAGGAGCTTCCACCTGAAGCCCATGCTCTTTTCCTCTGAGGGAAAATAAAATGCCATCACTTGGTGACCATTTTACCATTCTGCTTCCTCAAAGGTTGCCGTCTGAAGCCATGTCGACATTTTAAGTGTTTTGATAGTGGTCATAGCCCCTCTGATTCCTGAGGGTTGGCCAGCAGTGCATGAACTACTTTCTTCTCAGCCACCTCAGAGTTGTCCAGCAATCAGATTCTACCATCTTTCCTGTGAGAAAAATATCTGACAAACCAGTCACAGGCCTCACAGAAGATTCAAGCTCCCTGCAGGCTCTGTAGGCCCTAATCCTTTCCTTCCAGCCCTATTTACTGCAGTATTTATAGCCCCAAAGTGAAGGGTATTATTATTCTCCTCTCTGTTTGAAATTTGTTTGAAATAAAGACTCAGCCACCCTTCTATTAACCCAGATTTGCATAACACCTCTGAGAAGAAATCTCCTCAGGGCCCAGGGAACAGCACCTCTCAACTCTCCATCTTTATGCAGGGTTTCTGAAAATCTCTTTCTCTTTGAAGGTAGGGAAACTAGGAGCGGCCTCCCTCACAAACCTTCCCTTCAAAAGTAGCGGGGAAAACTTTGCATTTCTAAAGCAGCTCCAACCAGGCCTCCAGAGACACCCCTTTCCTCATTAGAGAGGGGAGGGGAGTTCAAGGTCACACTAACTCAGTCTTTTGAAATAAGTTCAAGCAAAGCATTCACCTTCTCAGGGAACTGATTTGGGGGGCCAGGTCAGTTACCCCGTTTGCATCAGGTAGGTAGGGGTGTGGCAGCTCTCTGCAGCTGGTTCTCACCTGGGACTGGGCACCCACCATGGAGCAGATAATCTTCAGGGGTCGCCTGAAGCCCACAGTTTCTAAGGGCCCCCCACCATACTGGACTGCAGTTCTTTAATTGGGACTGGCAAAAAGGGGTTCTTCTTTCTTCATAAACCATGGATAAACAATGAGTGTAATTTACTGTTAGTCACATAAAAACCAGAATGATTTACAATGTACAACACATAGGTGTGGATTTCATTTTGCCATCAGCTCCTCCTCGCTAGTTAGTGCTGGTCACTCAGCCAGGTCAGGGTGGTCACAGTCATTCCTTTTCACCTTCATTGTCTTTATTTATTTAAACATTTACTTGAAAAACACAAAAGTGCTAAAAATGATTTATAAATAAGAGAAGGAAAAGGTAAACCACCAACTTTGGAGAAAATCTTTACAAAACACCTGATCTGAAAAAGGATTTGTACCCACGCTACACAAAGAATTCTGAAACTTCAGCAATAAGAAAACAACTCAGTTCAAGAATGGGGAAAAGAGCTGAAGGGACAGAGCATCGAAGGTGACAGACAGATGGTCAACAAGCATGCTCACAGATGCGCCACATCATATGTCATTAGAGGCGCACTTAATACAACAAGGAGATGCGCACTTAATACAACAAGGAGATGCCTCTAGGGACCAATTAGAATGCCGGAAACCCCGAACACCACCGCTGAGAATGTGGAGTGACATTCATTGCTGGTGGGAACACACAATGGTGCAGCAGCTTTGGAGGACACTTGACAGTTTCTTACAAAGTGAGACACTCTTCCCATACAATTCCCATACAACTCGGCAGTTGCATTCCTCAGCATTGACCCAAAGGAATGGAAAACACATGTCCTCACAAGCATGTAGTAGCTTTGTACATGCGTCCAAACACTGGAAACAGCTAAGACGCCCCTCCACAGGTGAATAGACCATTACTGCGGTACAGCTAGACAGTAGAATATTACTTAGCAATTAAAAAGAAATGTTCTTTCAACCTGAAAAGACACAGGGTAAAAATAAATGTGTGTAAGTAAAAGAGGTCAAAAGAGAAAAACTATATAGCACATGATTTCAATTATGTGCCATCCTGGAAAAAGGCAAAAGTATAGAAATAGCCAAAGGATTAGTGGTTGTCATGGGTCCAGGGAAGGGGGACAGAGAAATGAATTGGCGAACACAGGGGGTTATATTAGGGTAGTGAAACTATTCTCTATAATATGGAGTGAGGGATACATCACCTTATACGTTTGTTAAAACCCATAGAACTGTATAAAACAAAAAGTGAACTCAAATGTAAACTTTGAACTCGAATTAATAATTATGTGTTAGGCACATTCTGGTGGCATAGTCCATATACATCCCAAAGATCTGAGTTCGAGACCCAGGTATGGAGGAAACAACCAAGATGAGCAACTGCATAAAATAAAGTGCTTCTTCCTCCTCTCTCTTCCTGTCTGCCCGTCTGCTTGCCTTCATTCCTGCCTGTACCTTTAAAAAAATTACATGTTAATATTGGTTCATCAGCTGTAACAAATATACCACACCTATGCAATATATTAATCATGGGGGAAACTGATGGGGAAAGGGCTATGAGAATTCTCTGCAATTTCTGCTCATTTTTTTCTGCAAACCTAAAACTGCTCTCAAAATAAATATATTACTTTTTTAAAAAAGACGTATAATGCCATCTCTTCTTTTAAAATCACATAAAATAAAAAGTAGATATTCCAGTCCATTTTATTCCCCTACTCCACACGTCCCCAATAAGGTAACCACTGTTTCTAATTTGGTGTGCCTGCTTCCTGATTTTTCCCCCTAAGTTTCTACTTAGGAAAAATATCAGTCTTTCTATCACCTATCTATGTAGCATCAAGCGTTAAAAATAAAAATAAAATCATGTCTGAAAGTTATCAATTTCACTTAAATTATGGGCCTCCTTCCAGGCTGCAGATATGGATCTTATTCTTGAAAACAATGTCCCCTTGCCATCCCGTGGGCACTCACTGTGGTCATCAGGCAGTGTCTGACTGTAAAGAAGTGTGACAGGCTCCTGGAAGACAATGTTTGTACAGTCACAATTTATCACCGATAAGCATGGCAAGGCTGCAAGCAAGCGGGCAGGTGGTACAGAGAGGCTGGGCGCAGCTGGATGTCTCCCTGGGCCAGAGCCCCAGCACATACGTCCCTCTGGGTCACAGGTGTATCGAAGAACGCCTGGAGCTAGGAGCCCACCCTCACCCACAGTGGGGCTTCCACCGGCTCCTCTGCCCGCTGGCTGCCGGCGCATTTCTTGCTGTGCTTCTCGCTCCAGCAGCAGAGACCTGCAGGCCTCCCCCAAAACCAGGTACAAACCATCGATTTCCCTGTTATCAATAAATAATGCCGAAGAAAGTAAAATTAAACATAAACACTGCTGGCAAGCTGATACTAGCCACCCTGAAGGTCCTCAGACCCACGGCTATAAAACATCACTATTACTCAGCACACGTCAGGCCTTAACCGGCTGTGGTCCAACGTCATGTATTTAGCAAAGCGGAGCTTGTCAATTCTGGGCCTACTGGGATTAACCTGACAACACACCAGGGTGCCTACGAACCATCCTATATTCAACCATTCCCATGCTGATGGACGGTTAGGTGTCCCCCCCCCATCCCCACCCCGCCCCACCACCCGCCAGCTGTCACCAATGCCGCCTTCGTGATTATCCTCGCACATGTGCACATGCGTTTATTTCAGCAGCCTGCCTCCCTCAAAATGTGTGTGTCCACCCGCTTTCCTTTGACTTTCTCGAGCTCACTCCTGTCTTTCCCTGTGCTTCAGGGCAAAACTCACACACTCCGTGGGTCATATCCTTGTTAGGGTTTTGCAGGGCTCACCACCGCCCCCTAAAAAGCCTTTCTCTTGGGCTTGCAGCGCCTGCTAGGGTCACTCACCATCCTATGGCTTTTAGTATCTTAATTCCCTTACCCGCTTCCTCCAGGCCCTAAGGAATAGGATTACATCTCTTGTAAGGTAAGAAGACGATTTTCTGATAGAGCAAACACCCACAGGCAGAGGACACCTGGGGAAATTGAACAGATCTCCTTCTACACTAATTAGGTGAGGTAACAGCTAAACTCCAAACCTCAATGCCACGTTCTAGGAAGTCAGACTCCCTCTTCCACAGCACAGTTGGCTGAGAGGGAGAGTGCTCTGTGCTGTCCTCAGGGCGACAGTTTCCTTCCATTTCATGCCTCTTTCCCTGCTAGGACTGTGAGTCCTCTCCATCCAAGGAGCAGATGGAGAGAGACAGAGAGGGAAGGAAAGGGGAGGGGAGGGGAGTATGGAACAGGGGTTCTTATGGCCAAACTTGAATATGAAGCAGATAGGAGTGGTATTTTAAATTCATCAACAAATTCTTTGGTATTCCTTCCTTCAGGAGGTAGAGTTTAATTCCCTTCCCCTTGAGTGTGGGATGGACTTAGTGACTTACTTTTTTTTTAAAGGAAAGGTGCAGGCAGGAATGAAGGCAGGCAGGCAGGCAGGCAGAGAGAAGAAAGAAGCACTTTACTTGTTTTATTCAGTTATTCATCACTGGTTGTTTCCCTGGCCCTGGGACTTGACCAGGAACCTTGGGATATATGTGGACAGCACCTGGTCTAAACTGCTAGGCCACCAGGGCGTACTGTGACTCACTTCTACTAAACAGAATTTAGAAGCAAAGGAAAATTCAAGATTCAGTTATAAAAAGACCTTGACTTCTGGTGTGTCCTTGTGGAATAGTGGTTTGATCTGCAATCTGACCAAGAACAGTCCACATACATCCCAAAGACCTGGGTTTGCATCCTGGGTGGGAGGGAATCATCAAGATGTCATTCTCTCCCTGCCTA
>RJWH01002510.1:162980-226361 GCA_004363575.1 Solenodon paradoxus | reverse complement strand
GTTTTATTGGAACACAGCCCTGTCCATGCTTCTATGCATGTCTTTGTTATAAATAAAGTTTTATTGGAACACAGCCCTGTCCATGCTTCTATGCATGGTCTGTGGCTGCTTTCTAAAGAGTTTCATGGCTGTGACAACAGGCTTTATGTTTGGAAAGAAAGTCAAACATCTTCACCACTTGGTTCTTGGCAGAAAAACCGCATTTGCAGTCTTCTGTCAGCAATGGTGAGAGCTGTGAGCCATGTTCTGTCCATTCTTGATGTGGCTAAACCTATGTGTTTTCTAGGCCAGTGGGTGTGAAGTAGATCAGTCCTCACTGTGATCTTGATTTGACCACCACTCAGAAGGTGTCCCCATGCATGTCAGTGGACCTCACACACAAACACGCACACACACACACTCACACTCACACACTCACACTCACATGCCAGGCCCGTCCTGGCTCCCTATACACAGGGCAGTATCTTTGTAATCTTGACCTAGGGATGGACAGTAACTTTTGTGTCTTTTTTAAGAAATCTGTCTTAAAAAAGATACATGTGGATTTCAAAGAAATCCAAAACCAGAAATCTTTGAAAATATTTCTCCCTAAATGTTTTTCTTTTTTTTTTTTTAAAGGAAAGGTGCAGGCAGGAATGAAGGTAGACAGGCTGCCAAAGAGAGGAAGAATCACTTTATTTTTATTTTACTTTAGTTGTTCACATTGGTTGTTTCCCCCTAGGACCCGGACCCAGCGGCCTGCCCTCCGTCAGAGGCGACTGACTCAACCACTGCTTCACTGGGCATGTCAGAAATTTATTAAACCTCATTAAAATTTATATAAATTTCTTTTGTTTCAAGTCCCAGACCCATCCGAAGTAGATTGTTTAGTGCGATGAGATCTTCCTACAACCTGAACAGTTCTGCTTTTTGGTGACATTTTTTATGGAGGTAAAATCTCTTAGTATAAAGTTTACCGTCTTCAAGTGTACATTTCAGCGATTTTCAGTATATTCACATGGACACGGCACCCTCACCACCACCTGATCCAGAACATTTCACCTCCCCTGCTCCCGCCCCGGCCCCCCCAGGTCCTGGCCCTGCCTTAGCCTCACTAATCCTCTACGCTGGAGTTCTGAGTAAAACCCAGTCATTTGCAGCAAAGTTTCTGCAGACTGCAAAGTTTGGAAACCTTTGTGTGGCTCCAGGCAGCCCCCTGTGACTAGAAATGAAGTGGCCTATGGCCTGTGTCCTCCCCGGGCTCTGGAGACAAACTCAGTGAGGCTCTGGAGGGCGATTCCCCAAGCTGGACTGCAGAGCTAACACAGGGGGCTGTTTGCTACCCTGAAGGGCCAGGCCCTGTCTGCTAGGAGAAAACGAGCCGGGACTCCTCATTGCCTAATTGACAAGGAGAACAATAAGCCCTTAGCACCTCATTTTCACAACAAGCAGGTGCTTTAATACCACACTGGGGGCTGCCCAAGCCACCGCCCCCAACACCCATAAGGCAGCTCAGTCCACCTGCCTGTCCCGGGACTTGCTGTGACTGTGCGGTTTCCTTGCTCCTGCACTTCCAGCCAGCATCTGCCTTACTCCTTCACTGGCAGGAGCCCGCGGGACCCTGAGCTCCCGGAGGGGCCCTCCTCAGAACCCGGAGCCCAGTGAACAGCTGTCGGAGGGTGAATGGCTCTCAGTCCTGGGCTCCCGGTCCCGGTCCCGGTCCCAGAGGTGGGCCCCCGTCTCTTGCGTTTCCCATCTCAGCCCTGGGCCGCCCCGCCGCCTGAGCTCAGTCCTGAGCTGTTGCACCCGTAGAATCCTGATCTTGCCGGGTCTGAATTTCAGATAAACAATGATTACCCTTTCGGTTTGTCTCCCGTGTGCTATGGGCTGTGCTTGCACTGAGACGGATCATCACGAGCAATTCGCTGGCAGGGTCCCTGAGACTCCACAGCAGAATGTAACAAGGACTCAGCCGGGAATCTGAAGGAGAAGAGAAATGTGATGCAAAGAGCAATAGGGTCCCAGGAACCCTCCTCATGAGAAAGCCACCTGCTGGCCAGTGATCAGGGTTCATGTAAATTGGGGGTTCTGGGAGGCAGGGATGGGCATTACAATGCTGGGATTTGCTAATATTTTGGGGGAATAGGCAGAGAATTCCAGGAAAAAGGACATACCTCTCTGCACCATATGGTTAGAGCCAGGTCTCCCCGCTATGGGGTTTCGTGCCGGCCTCCCCATCCCCGCCCCAGGGCAGCATTGTCTGTGGCGTCTCTGGGTCCAGCCTGCTCCACCAGGCTGGACCGCTCCCTCTGGATAAAGACCCCTGGAACCCCTGGACCCTGGTCCCAAGTGACCAGGACAGGATGCTGGGATCTCCGGGTGCATCGCGTGGACCAGCTCTGGATGCCACGTGGCCCGTGGCTGGGGTCTGAGTCACACCTGGGGGTCGGGGGCAGTGCAAGGCCTGAGCCTGCTGAGGCTACAAGCCTGGTGGGAGCGTCACAGATGCAGCTTTCTGCTTTCAAGGAAATAGTCCATTTTATCTGCTGTCCAGTTAAGGCACGTAGAGGTATTCAGAATATTCCTTTATTGCCCTGTTAATGAAAGTCTGTGGAATCGTTTGTGACATATCCTCTTTCATTCCTGTTATAAGTCATCTGTTCCTTCTCAATTTAAAAATATCAGTTTGGCTAGATCTTTTATATTTACCAATATAGATCTTAAAAAAAAAAAAACCCAACATCTTCTGATATAATTGTTGTTTCTATTGATTTTTGTTCTAAATGCCATTGATTTTCCTTTATCCTCATTTCCTTCCTTCTGATCATTTAAAATCATTTCCTAGTTGAGGTGAACCCCAGGTCCAGTCCATAGACTTCACATGGCCTGCATCTCAGCTGCCTTAGCAGCCTGAGCCGCAGAGGTGTGCCCAATAGTTAGACTTTTTTTTTTTTTTTTTTGAGTTCTTTCTTCTCTTCCAAAATAAATATTTGGTGCCATACATTTCCTTATCAGTAATGTTTTAGGTACATTCTATAAAATTCAATGCCATTTTTTAAAGTTTGAAAATCTAATTGTCCTTCATACTTCTTTGTTTTGTGAAATATTTAGAGGCATTTTTTTAAATTTTAAGTACTTGAGGATTTTTCTCTTATCTTTTTTTGAGTTCTGGTTCAAGTCTATTATTGTCAGATAACATACTCCATAGGATTTCAATTCTTTTAAATTTATTAGTATAAATTAACAAATTTGTAAATTTTTTTATGACTTAGGATATGATCTATTTATTTATTTATTTAAAGGAAAGGTGCAGCAGGAATGAAGGCAAGCAGGCAAGCAGGAAGAGAGAGGAGGAAGAAGCACTTTATTTTTTTTTTTTTAGTTTCTTATCTTGCTTATTCCCCCAGTCATGGGTCTTAAACCTGGGTGCTTGGGATGGACATGGACTGCACTGGCCAAAGGTGGCTGACCAGACCACTACTCCACCAGGGTGCCCAGGTATGATCTATGTTGGTTAATGCTCCAGGTGCAGTTGAAATGAATGTGTTTAATGCAATGCTATATGAATATTAACTAGATCCAGTTGTTTGATGGTCCAGCTCTTCTGTTTCCTTACTGATTTTCCATTCTATCCATTGCTGGGAGACTGGATGTTGAACTCTCCAACAATCATTGTAAATTTCTCCATTTTCTTGTTACAGCTCCATTTGTTTCAAGGCTGTTATTAGAGGTATATATACATTTGGGATAGTCATCTTCTTGGTGAATTGAATGTTTATCATGATGTAATTTCCCTCTTTACCTCTGGTGATTTTCCTTGTTTGGAAGTCCACTTGATGTATTAATAAAGCCACTCCAGAAATCTTTGATTAATTTTTGTATATTACATTTTTTGTCACCCTCTTATTTTAAAAAGCCAAAACATTTAAGGAAGAAAGAAGACAAAGAAGAATTTTCACATATTTAGTTGTTTATTTTGGTTTTTCACCCTGATCTCAGGTCTTGACCTGGTCCTTGGGCTTTTCATGGGTTGCCCATCAATGTCTCAGCTGCCTTAGTCACAAGGGTGTCCCCCACCCCTTTTATTTTACACTTATGTATATCATTCTATTTTAAGTCGGTTTCTTAAATCACTCTAGCAAAACCTTTTAACTGGTATGTTTAGATCATTTACATGTAATCATTGATATGTTTGTTTCTTCTTTCTCTCTTTCCTTTCCCTGCCTCCTCGGTTCTTAAATATTTTCTAGAGTTCCATGTTAATTCTTCTATTGATTTTTTTAATCGCAGCTTTGTAGTTTTGTTGCTGTTTTTTAATAAAAGGTACAGACAGGGAAGCAGTCAGAAAGAGAGAGGAGAAAGCACTTTACTCAATTGTTCATCATTGGATGTTTCCCTGGCCCTGGCGTTTGAACCCAGGTCCACGGGATGTATGTGGACTGTGTCTGGTTAAACTGCGAGGCCACCAGCGCGAACTGCTTTGTAGTTTTTAAGTGATTTCTTGGCACATCTTTGTGGTTTAGGTGGTTTAGGGTCAGACCATGTAAAGCCCAAGGATCTGGGTTCTAGGCCCCGGAGCGGGGTGGGCGAGTGATATCTCTAGGGACTATAATATTCCTATTAACTTCAGAATCTGCTAGAACAAATATTCTAACACTTAAAGTGGGAAGTAGAAACTTTGCCTCTTTACCATCCCTTCCTTTTTTTTTAAAGAGGGGAAGGGAGAGGAGGAAAAGCATTTTAAGGAATGAAGGAAACAAGGAAAGAGGAGGGAGGAGAAGGCACTTTTGTTTATTTATGTTGGTTGCCCTCCCCGCACTCCACCTGGTGCTGCAGTCCTGTCCTGGGCCTCCCAGGGTCACCGCAGGGCTGGCCAAGCTGGGCTGCTTTGGGTCCCCAAGGTTGATGGGGGCCTCTGGGTCACAGGCTGTCACCTCTCTGTTCTGGGACTTCCAGGGAGAGCCTGAGGCCCCAGAAAGGCCCTCCGAGGCAATTAGGTTCTGAGGTCCTACTTGACAGGCCAGGAACTGGCTGGTCTCGGCTGCCTGCAGGCCTCGGTCAGTAAATGTTCTATGAAGGCACATGGCTCTGTGTATGATCTGTTGGGACGCACAATTTTGACAACTACGTAGCTGGGTGTTAAGTATTTTTAACATGTCTAAAAGCCCAGCACCTGACGTTTCTCACACCCGTGCACTCAGTGCTGGGGGCTGTCCAGGCTGCATCAGATTGCAAAACAGCCCTTGGGGCCCGTCCCAGTGGTGTAAGGGTTGGGTGCAGTTCACAATCAACCCAGAGCCCCTAGTTTCTTTCCAAGAACGGCAGGAACAACAAAGATGACTAAAAATGGTTCGGGGACCCTGCGGTCTGGCGGCAAATGGGTCAAGAAAGAATTCTTGAGTATTAACAGTTTAATTTTATAAGTTTATTAGAGAAAATGGAAGAGAAGGAAAGCAAAAGCAGGAGACAGTCTCCTGGGCAGGAAGGGCTGTACCAAGGTTTGGCTGAGCCGGTAAATAAGGAGCCTGCTCTGGCACTTTAGAGTAGGAAAGGAGTCCTTTTATCATTCAAAGATCACACAGTTTTGGGCGATTTCAGTTGAGATAAGAGGATGTCCTGACATTTCCTTAAATAAACGTCTGTAACAAGATTGATCCTGGTGCCAGTGTAGTCTTTCAAGGGATTAAAAAAGGAATTTACTGCATCTTTGTTCAAATTCGGAAGCGAATTTGCATTATCTTGTCATTTCCCTGTAGTCTGTTTCCCCGCACCCCCCCCACCCCCCGCAGATTTCCAAGCCTGTAAAACTACTGAGGACAGAGCAGACAGGCAGCATCCCACTCTGAACTTTATATCAAAATAAACAAAGTGCTTCTTTTCCCACTCTTTTCCTGCCGGCCTACTGGCCTTCAATCCGGTCTCTTCATTCCAGTTTACGCCTTTCCTTTAAAAGGACAAACCAAACCAAACAGCAAACAAACAAAAAAACTGCATGAATTGGTAATCTAGTTTTCTTTTGTGTTTTTAAACACTTCTTTTGTATAACAATAAAGGGCACCGCGGAAAGTCGCGTCCCGACGCCCACCGACACCCACGGACGCCCAAGGCCGTCCCGGGCCCTCCGCCCCCCACGTCCGCGGCCTCTGCCCCGGGTCCTCCGTGACTCCTGGGCGCTCTCTACACTCGTCCCCGTCAGTCTCCACTCTCAGAGCCGCAGCGACCATCTACGCGGTGACAACACGCAGTGTCGGGACTCGAACCTTGGTCCCTGAACCGAGCGGCCACGCGAGCGCGCACGGAACCCAGCCCTCCGGGTTGGAGGTAGGCCGGGACGGCCGGAAGCGCGCGCACTCCATCCCGTTGCCTCGATCCGATAGGCCTGGGAGCGGGCAGCACGGACGACCGGAAGTGCGCGCAGGCGTCCGGGACGTGCGGCCGAGCTCGCACAGGCGCAGTCTCGGCGGGTGGCGGCCGTGGCCTTTGTCCTGCGGGCGGGCGGGCCGGTAAGTGCGGCCGGGCTGAGGGGCGGGGCCTGGCCCGGGGGCGGGGGGCGCGGGCGGAGGGGCCGGACGCTCTGGGGACGCTGGACGCCCGCATCCCTCCTGCCGCTGGAAGAAGGCCGCTTGGAGGGGCAGCCCCGCGGAGCCGTCCCGGAGCCCTAAAGTGGGCACTGAAGGAGCCCAAAGCACAGGGACTCGTCCCAGCCGCTGGCCCCGGAGCGACAGCTTTGGGCAAGTCTCGTCTCCTGTGCCTTGAACACACCCGGGCCCCTCCTGGGACCAGGACCCTCAGTCTAGACCCCCGCGTCGTCTCTGCCGCCGGAGCCCGCACCAGTCGTTCCAGAAACAGGGAGACTGTCAGGTGGACCTGCCGAGTCACGAGCCGAGCCGGGTGCAGGGAGGGCGGAGGGGTGGCCCGGCGAAGGCGTGTGTCCGCGGTGTGCACCGTCGGCGGACGGGGCGGCTCTCGGGACGGCGGGGACCTCAGCCCCACACCCTCAGCCAGAACAGGTGCGGGGCAGGTTTTCCCCCAGAGCGTCCGCCTGACACCGTGGCTGCAGCCCCGTAGACCTGTGCAGAGAAGTCGGCCATGCAGTGTGGCGCCCCAGCCTGGAGCACAGAGGAAATAAATCGGTGTCTGCAGTGACTGGCGTCAGTAGTGGCGTCAGTAGGTAACACAGGTGGAGGGCCACCTACGGAGTCTGTCGGGATTTGAAAGAGGATTTCCACCCTAATCTTTTAAAATCTTTTTCAAGGACTGTTTTCCTCACGTATCTAGACCTGTCGGGATGTTATTTTGGTGACAAGGGTGAGGCAGGGCATTCGGCCTGAGTGCTTCCAGATGCTTCTCCCCTGAGCTCCCAGATGCAGCTGGCCCTCTGGGGGTACCTCCCTGGTGAACCCCACGCACCCACGTCCATCCTCAAGACACTTCTCCAGGCAAATTGCTGGAAGACACCTGTGTCTTCTTTCCTCCTGAGACCACTCCCCTCCAGTGCACTCCAGGCCCATCAAAAAAAAAATCCCAGACCTGAGAGACCCCCTTCCCGAGCCAGGCTGGACCTGGCTGAGGACACTCGTGTGATGTTCTAGGAGGAAGTGACCTTTGAGGCCGTGGCTGGAGACATCGCCCAGGAGGAGTGGGGGCAGCCGGAGCCCGCCCAGAGGGGTCTGTACCCAGAGGTGATGCTGGAGACCTGTGGACACCTGCTGTCTGTGGTGAGGCTGCGCCCCTGCCCCGATGGTCAGCTACCTCATGGGTTCTAACCCTCCTGGGTCTGGGCCTTAAAAACATTCCTGATGTGTCTCGGGCTTTGGGAATTTTCAGTGTTGAGAACTTCAGTTAAGAAGCAAATTACAGACCCACCTGGAGAACAAGCAAAAACCGCGGCTATGAGGGCTGGCTGAGTCCCATGGCTGCGGGCCGCAGGGTAGCTGGTGGGAGCCCCCCGCCCCGCCCCATGCTCTTGCCGCCATCTGCAGGTAGGCCCATGAAAAGCGATGAGCCAGTGACCAGAGACTAGCAGAAAAGTCAGTGTCTGCCCAAGGCCAGGGGTGTGTTTGGGCACTCGGCATGGCTGCTAGCCAGCAGGGAAGAGCTGATTGGCCAGGTCTAGACTACGTGTCTACCCAAAGCCGAGGGTGGGGTCAAGGGCTGGAGAGGGGACCACCCAGCCTCTTGGGCCCTGGGAGTCCAGAGATGGTTGGGCAGAGGGTTAGGAAGGGTCCAGGGACAACATGCCCACTTCCTGGTGTCCCTGAGCAGGGCATTGGCTCCCAGAGCCAGCGGTTGTCTCCCTGCTGGAGCAGAACGTGGAGCTGTGGGTGCTGGACAAAGGAGTTCCCCCAGGTGAGTACCCAGGTGAGCTGCTCAGGCCCTGTGTCTCCCTGTGGCCCTGGTCCTTTGAACACCGTACCCACCTTCCCGTGAGCTGTTGCCAGCAGCAGCTGCAAGAGGCGAGGGAGGGAGAGGGGCCACATTAGCACCGAACCAACAGCAGCAGTGAAGGAGGCAGTCAGATTATGACGAATGCTGAGAAACGGCTTGGACTGGAGCTGGGAGACTTGAGTGAGGGACGTGTGGCCTCTCTCTGGGCAGAGGCCCAGAGGGTCCACTTGGCTTCATTGTGACAAACACTCCAGCCTCAGTGGTTTACATCACAGAATCATGACTCTGGTGTTTCTGTGGGTCAGTGACCTGTCCTTTGGCTGGTTTGGCCGTTTATACCTCGTCCAGCGCTGGAGCCCAGCAGCGACTTTAGGTTAATGGAGTGGTCCCAGCCTACCAACAGGCAACCCCACTAATACCAGCTCTGACCTTGCTTTAGCAGCAGACCATCGCCGATGCCCAAGGGGAGATGGCCAGTGTGTGGCAGGGGCTCACAACTGGTCTGTCCCGCCTCAGTTAGTCACCAGCCCAGGGTCAGAGCCTGTTTCTGGTCTAAATAATAACCACACATCTAGGGACTGAAAGCAACACAGATTATCAAACATTCTAGAGGTCAGAAGTCCAAAAAGGGTCTCACTGTACTGCATGTAAGGTGTCAGGAGGGCACATTCCTGCTGGAAGCTCTGGAGAATCCCCTTTCATTTCCCAGCTTCTGAAGGCTGCCCACATCAACATACAGCTTTGTCCATCTTCAAAGGCAGCAGTGGATGCTCAAGTCTTCTCCCAGCCCTTCGTTTGACTGATACTCCTACCTGCTCCACACTTGTGGTGACATGGGACCCACCCCAATAATCCAGAGAAATGTCAGATGATCAGCCAACATCAAATGATCAGCAATCTTAATTTCTCCTAGACACGGAAGGTGACGCATGCCCATAGGTCTCAGGGCCTAGGACAGGGACATCTTTAGGAGCTCCTGTTCCTCAGCCACACATGGCTTTCCGCTGTAGTGCAGCATAAATCGGAAGGTGACGACACTGCACCTTTATGCCAGTCCCACGCCGTGGAAGGGGTGGCCTGTACAAGGCCTGGCTGAGTAGAGAGGGCTGGGAACCAGGGCAAAACAGCAGTCCTGCCAGCAAGGAGGAGGGGGGTTGTTCCAGTTTGTTCATGTAACATGTCCATCATCCATCCATCCTGGTGACAGACATTTCAGCTGTTTCCAGTTTGGGAAGCTAATGACTTTCTTTACCTCTGGGGTAAGGTGGTAAAACAGGAAGAGGCTGTTAGGCAGAAACTGAATCTAAGCAATGGCAGGCTGAGCAGTCCTGCCCCATGTAATTGTTTTGTCTGCATACAGCCTGGCATTCTGGAGCTGCCCGGTCCCCAGCACCTGACACTGGAGATGCCCGGCCCCCACACCACTTGGAACTCTGGAGCTGTGGCCAGTACCAGCCACTGCTCTGCTCTTTCAAGTCTGTAACATCTATTTACAGTCTCCTGAAGGCTGTTGCCACCTTCATTCTTTGTTCCCCTTAAGATCTCTAAACATCCCCAGGTACCAAATCCCTCATCCTAATTATTCTGTGATCCCTGTCCTCTCCTGTTCCTTCCCTGTTTGTTTAAAGGAAAGGTACAGGCAAGAATGAAGGCAAGTAGGCAGGGTGAGGAGGAAGAAACAGTTTTATTTTTATTTAGTTGTTCATCTTGATTATTCCATCAGCCCTGGGACATGAACCCAGGTCCTTGGGATGTACATGGACTGCAGTTGGCTAGAGGCAGTAGACTTAACTGCTACTCCAGCAGGGCATGCTTCCTTTGCTCATTTGCAAAACTGTATTTTTAAGTGGTCAAATTCACTTGTTCCTTGAACTTTTAAAGCCATCAGTTTTATTCTATCCACCTCATACTATTTTTTCTGCTGGAACAGGGATTAAGGGACATACTCATTTTTTGTTTCTTACAGATTTGGAAACTAGATCCAAAACCAGACTATCATCTATAAAGCAAAACATCTCTGAAAAACTACCAACAATGACCTGGTAAAAAGGATCCAGAAGGATGGTCTATGGCACACACCAGCGGGGATCTGAGGACCACCGGGAACTGAGTTGGGAGAACCCAGGCAGCCCTGGGGTGCGGGCAGTCTCCACACCAGCAAAAACACTCATTCAGGGGCAACAGCAGGGGAATGTGTCTGGGTGGGTGAAACTTAAGTCTAAGCCCTAATCTCCCAATTCAACCAAGGACTCAGAAGACGAGGCTCCCATATGTGGGGAACACACAGGAAGAGGCAGAGTCCTGACTCAAAGTTAGTTGCTCAACAGAAAACCTATGCAAAAGAGAAACCCTACAAATGTCAGGAATGTGCAAAGGCCTTTAGTAACAGCTCAGCTCTTATTGAACATCACCGAACACACACAGGAGAGAGGCCTTATGAATGTCACGAATGTGGAAAAGGCTTCCGAAACAGCTCAGCACTTACCAAGCACCAGAGGATCCACACCGGTGAGAAACCCTACAAGTGTACTCAGTGTGGAAGGACCTTCAACCAAATTGCCCCACTGATCCAGCACCAGAGAACTCACACAGGGGAGAAGCCCTATGAGTGCAGTGAGTGCGGGAAATCCTTCAGCTTCAGGTCCTCCTTCAGCCAACACGAGCGGACACACACAGACGAGAAGCCATACGAGTGCAGTCAGTGTGGGAAGGCCTTCCGGCAAAGTATACACCTGACTCAGCACCTGCGAATCCACACGGGGGAGAAACCCTATCAGTGTGGAGAGTGCGGCAAGGCCTTCAGCCACAGCTCCTCCCTGACCAAGCACCAGCGAATCCACACTGGGGAGAAGCCCTATGAGTGCCACGAGTGTGGAAAGGCCTTCACCCAGATCACACCGCTGATTCAGCATCAGAGGACACACACAGGGGAGAAGCCCTATGAGTGTAGCGAGTGCGGGAAGGCCTTTAGCCAAAGCACACTCCTGACTGAGCACCGGAGGATCCACACAGGAGAGAAGCCCTATGGGTGCAATGAGTGTGGGAAAACCTTTAGTCATAGCTCGTCGCTCAGCCAGCATGAGAGGACACACACAGGGGAGAAGCCCTACGAGTGTAGTGAGTGTGGGAAAGCCTTTCGGCAGAGTACGCACCTCACTCAACACCAGAGAATCCACACGGGGGAGAAGCCCTATGAGTGTAGGGACTGTGGTAAGGCCTTCAGCCACAGCTCCTCCCTGACCAAACACCAGCGGATCCACACTGGGGAGAAACCCTACGAGTGCAATGAATGTGGCAGAGCCTTCAGCCAGCTCGCTCCACTTATTCAGCATCAGCGGATCCACACAGGAGAGAAGCCTTATGAGTGTATCGAGTGTGGGCGAGCTTTCAGCCAGAGCTCCCTTCTCATAGAGCACCAGAGGATTCACACCAAGGAGAAGCCCTATGGGTGTAATGAGTGTGGGAAGTCCTTCAGTCACAGCTCATCTCTCAGCCAGCATGAGAGGACTCATACGGGCGAGAAACCCTACGAGTGTCAGGAATGTGGGAAATCCTTCAGGCAGAGCACCCACCTCACACAGCACCGGAGGACCCACACTGGAGAGAAGCCATACACGTGCAGGGCCTGTGGGAAGGCCTTCACGCACAGCTCCTCCCTCACCAAGCATCAGAGAACTCATGCTGGATAGACCCACGCTACATGCACTGGAGCTGGGAAGCCTTAAGCCATAGCTCATCTAGCAGACCTGGGAGTCATGCTGGTGAGGAACAAGCAAACATTTATACACAAACCTTCACGCAGTACACTCCTTGACAACCGCAGAGAGTTTACACTGACAGATGTAGTCAGGGGAATACTCAGTTCTGCTTGTCCATCTCTGGATCAGATCATCCAAATCATAGAGAAGTGTGGATATAATAATACTGAGGACCTTTGGCTGAGATCACATACCAATGGTACATTATAGTAGCAACAAAAGTGAGAAATGGAAAGAAAAGCACTTGATGTGGGGATGGTTTCTTCCAAGGATCCACCAGATTCCAAACCAGAGATCGGTGAAGTGGAGAGAAACCTAACAAACGCCTTTCATATAAAAGAACCAAATGCAGTCTGAATTTATCACTGCTACACAGTGCTTTTCTGGGGAGAAGTGTTCTTGAATGGTGCAGATGGATCTTAATGCTTCTGAAAATAGGACGGAGTGTTCCAGACATGGAGTGGCATCTTTATGGAATCACCATGCATACTCAACTGTCTCAAGACAAAGTTTTCCAATTTCTGTGTAAATTGTTTGAATAAGGTACATGGCAAACAGTCTCACAGATTTGAATTCCATACGATAGTATCAGTAATATAGAAATACACTTAAAATTAGTTATCAGCATTATTTTGCAAAAAGTTTTTAAAGGAAAGGTGTGGGCAGGAATAAAGGCAAATAGGCAGGAAGAGAAAGGAGGAGGATGCATTTATTCAATTCAGTTGTTCATCATTAGTTACTTCCCCAGCTCCGGGTCCTGAACCAGGCACTTTGGGTTACGTGGGCTGTGCCTGGTTTAAACCACTAGGCCAACAGAGCACACCTAATTTTTGCAATAATCTTTATGGAATGAAATTGAAAAGATTTGTGTAGGAAGACTTGACATGTAAAGCCACTTCCATGAAGTCTGGCAGATTCCAAGATGGCTTTTACTGCTCTCTGGTTGCTTTTAGTTCTCTCTGGGACTCACAGGCATTAGAAAAAGAAGATAGTACTCTTCCACAAAAAGAAGATTTTTCCTTTTATGCACCATCTCAGAAGCAATAGTACTTCTAAGTTGTAACCGTAAGTTGTTTTTCTTTTTGTTTTCTTTTTAAAGGACAGGTGCGGCAGGAATGGAGGTGAGGAGGCAGGCGGGCAGAAAGAGAGGAAGAGGAAGCACCTCATTTTACTTTTAAATTTACTTCATTTGTTGTTTCCTCCTGGACCCAGTACTCAAACCCAGGGGTATGTGGCTTCCTCCTTTGGAGGCAACTGACCCAACTGCTGCTCCACTAGGGTACACCTGTAACCTTAATTTTTGCAAGATTTATTTTTTTGAGAAATGTACAAATTAATCATCTCGAATTGTTTTTTATTCTTTATCCTAGTGTTTAACAAGTTCTTGATCCGATATGATTTAGCTTGGAGGTCTGTGGTATTTTCTTGTTCCTTGAATGCACTAATGGGGTCTTCCTGACAAGTAGTCTTAAATAGTGACCTGCCACTTCATTAGAACCCATATCTAAATTGTTCCCTCGCGTCCTGGCTCAGTGCCCATGGCCTTCACACTTCCCAGCCTCCTGGATCCACTGAAGTCCAGGGCCAGGGCCACGTCTTTCTCCACAGGGCATGTCCCTGCACCTTTGGGTATGCTGAGCCCCTCAGCACAGACCCCTTCCTTTTACTTATTTTTTAAAGGAAAAGGGCAGGCAGGAATGGAGGTGAGTAGCTAGGCAGGAAGAGAGAAGCAGCATTTGATTTTATCTTTATTTACTTGTTCACATTGGTTGTTCCTTCCCAGTTTCAGGACACGACCCAGGTCCTTGGAATATATGTGGACTGTGCTCTTCTGGAGGCTGCTGACCTAACCACCACTCCACCAGGGCGTGCCAGACCTCTTCGTTTTAACTAGTGCCTGGGCCGGCTACTTTCACCGAGATTAACAAGTGGGAATATCTTACCTTTGGTCCTTCTGCTCATATCATCCGCTGGTCTGTTTTCCATGTCGGGCAATGTGGTGGTTGGGGGCTGCAGATAATTCCTGAAATCATTTAAGTAGACTCATTTTTTGTGTGTGTTTTGGACCAAAGGAATCCTCAAACTATTAGACTCGGCGATTTAACATTTTGGTTTTGAGGGGCCAGGGTTCTTGCTGTTGAAGGGGAGTTCTGGACTGGAACTAGAAGAACCGGTTGCTGTGACCTGTGCTGTTACATGTGAGCCTGGGATCCCCAGCTTGGCAGGAGGCACGGAGCACACCTGCTCAGTTTTGGCGGGAGTCCATCCCCCATCGGAAGAAACCAGTTCTTTGGAAATGGAGAAACAGCCAGTGTCCGGGCTGAGAAAAGGCAAAAACAAGAAGAGCTTGGAGCTACTTATTATCCTAAGAAGGATGAAGTGCGCTAAAGTAACGGCTGTGCCTCATGGGTGCAGGAGCGTTCTCGAAGGGCCTCTCCTTAGCTGCACAGACAGCCTGAGCGCCACCGTAACTAAGACACCATAGACCGCTGAAGAAAGTGGGGTGTGCAAGTCCCTCTAAGGATAAGTCAACGTGAAGAGGGTCCAGGCCTGATGGGATGCCAGAGCCGACAGGTGAATTGGGGGGTGGGGGCTGCATTGGCTGCCAGCACTTTGCACCCATCATGGTAAAGACTGAATCACCAACATAGGGGGTTTGGGGTCAGAAGCAAGACATATGCAATATCTATTTCCAAAGACTTAATTAAATATATAACTATGGGATGGGGAAATCAGGCGGCACTTTGGGTGAGGAAAGGCACACTACCCCATGTGTGTGGCTGGGGAGGTGGATTGTGAATAAACCCCAGGCAAGCAGAACAGCACACAGGGATGGAAGAGGGCTGTGTGTGGGATTTTCGTCTTATTTTTGTGCCTTTTCTAGAAGTTTGAAATTATTTCCAAATAAACATTTAAAAAGTAATATAAACAAAGAAAGGCATGGTTATCTAGTGGTCTGGTGAGACATCCAGAGAAGAGACCAAGTGGCGTGGGCTTCATGTTAATGGCGCCACACGCGGCAGCCGGAGCAGTGACCTCAGGCTGGGGACAATAGTCAGGGCACATTAGATCGTCATTAACTACCATCTCTGGGGTCATGCCCATCTCTGGGTCAGGGAGCTGAGAGGTGTGACTGGCAGTTCAGCCTCTTGCAAGTGGCAGGGCCATGAGGTAATCTCATCGTGGCTCTGCGTGGAAGTGATGACACGTCACCTTCCAGCTGGGCGAGTGTGGCTTCCCGTGGGTTGGGGGTCCAGAGAATAAATCTAACAGGCGAGCCCTGGAGGGTCACATGGAGCTCCCCTCCCACCATGTCCCAGAAGCAGTCACTAGCACTGAGGATGGAAGTGAGAAAATACTCTGTTACACCTCTGTGATTTGTGCATCTTACAACAGATGGGTGGCTGTACACGGTCACAGAGAGTCCCCAGTTTCTGTGTCTGTAAGAAGACGGTCCCTTTGTCGGAGTGGAAACAGCGCTGTGATCTGAGATTAGATTCCCCTCGCCAGGCAGGAATCTCATCCACCTTTTGTGTCTTCCACCTCTTTTGCTCAGGACCCCCACCCCCACCCCATAAGAAATACACTTGAATCGCCACCAATTCTCAGACTTAGATACATGGTTGAAAATTTTCACAGCACTCTATCTGCCTTACTACACTGTGAATTTTATTCTTCACTTTTGTAATGCCGGGATCACCCACTTACTGATTTCACAGCTTGAAAAACTAGGCTCCCAGCCTTTGCTGACCTTTGCAGGCTACTCCGCACGAGAGTGACGGCCCGACTTAAAAGGAAAGTTTGCTACTGAGGCTTCAGAAGTGATCTTGGAAAGGTCCAAAGAGCTGGCGAGGGATTCTCCCTCAACAGCAGCCCCGGGAGCGTAAACAGGATGGGCACACGCGACCTTAGCAACTCTGCTTGTTGGAGACAAACGTCTCAACGAGTGGGAGGTGCTCAGCGGCCACCGGCTTTGCCTGCACCGTGAGTGTTTGCAGAGAGGAGGGTCCCTCCCGGTTCTGCGCGCTGGAGCCACAATGCACTCATCTGGTGCCCTGACCCCGGCCGGGAAAGGAGCACAGCCAGTGTCACCCGTGCAGGGCCACACGCCCGCCGCTGCTGCCCGCCCTCCCGGGACGCAGGCCTGAAGCCCGGCTGTCCGAGACGCACGGTGGGCTCAGCGTCCGGGAAGTCCGACCTTTCTGCCGCTGTTTTCGCACCCGGCTGCCCGTCCGACCAAAGAGATTTCCCCGCGGGCTCCGGTCCGACGCGGCTTCTGCACGCAGCGCTTCGGCTCCCGACACACGTCGGCCCCGCGCAGCGGGGAGGAGGGCTCTGCGCACAGGCCGGCGGCCGGCGACCCCTGCAGCCCCGCGCCCCGGCGGCGGGCTCCACGCACTGCAGGCAGCTCAGGCCACGCGGCTCCAATCGGCCCCTCCTTCCAGACCCTGGGCTCCCAGCTCCCAGGCAAGACCTTCCCGCCGCCCGCCGTCGGGCGCTGGGAACTGGGCTCGGGTCCAAGGGGCTAAGACCAACCGGAGTTGGGGGGCGGGGGGTGGGGGGTTGTGTGCAGAAAAACGAAAAGAGCCATTGAAACCAGAATAGAAAACCGCCGACGACAGCAGGTCTCATATTCCCAGATTGGCTGGGGCTGGAAGGCCAGCAACAGCGGGAGGTGGGCAGAATCAAGGGAAAATCAATTTTAAAACAAGAGAATATAAAAGTATGAAGCGCTCAGGCCTCCCTACAAGGAGGGCTCCTGGGGAAAGATGTCCACACACCAGACGCTGACCCATGAAGGCGGAGAGGTCCCTCCAGATTTGGACGCTTCGGTCCTACAGACACAGCCACAAACTCACTGCAGGACTCAACCGTGTGGACCAGGAAGGGTGGGCACCAAGGCAGGGGTCTTGCCAAAAGCATTCAAGGTCAAACACAACACTGGTGTCCTGTCCAAAGCTCCATGGGGTGGGGGGTGTCCAAATGCCCCGGCAGGTGGGAAGAGGCCGGAGAGGGAAGCCCACCCCAGGGGCCATTCCTGAAGGTTCTCCTGCACTGGCTCCAGAGCCACCCCTGCTCCTAGAGGCGCACCCCCTTAACCGGCAGTGCATCTCACGGAGGCCTCCATCCTCAGGGACGGTGGTCTGGGTCCCCAGCGAGCCCGCAAGGCGCTGTGTCCTCTCGGAGCCAGAACGCGGGCCCAGCCCTGCTAGGGAGCCCCCGGCGTGGGGCCTCCTGTCCCACCGCACGCGAGGCCGCACCCTAACCCGCACTGCAGACGCCCCGCAAACGTTCGGGGCACTGGGCTGCCAGATGGGCCGGGGCTTCCTGAGAGCCCGCAGCCCCACGGGCGCGTCTGGAGCTGACCCCACGCCTGGCTCTTCCGTGGGACACATGAGGACGTCAGAGGGACCACGCGGAAGGAGAGCCGTACCTGACCGTCGCGCCTCCCACACCGCGTGCGCGACCGGACTCCCAGAATGCAGCGGGAGTGCACTTGCCCAACAGCCAATGGGAGGCAAGGCTGTTTCCGGGTCCCGCCCCCTCACGCCGCACTCTGGTACCATGGCAACCGGTAAACAAATGGAAGAAAGATCGAGGCTCTGCAGAGCAGAAGCAGGAGGGAGCCAGCATCCGGACTAAAGTCGGCGGACCACAGTGCAGGCCAGAATCCAAATCAGAACCTGCGGGCCGAGCCCAGACCAGAACAGAAGGGACGGGAGAGACAACCTGCACCCGAGGGCTAAGCCGCCGCTGCCGCCACTCCGGGATTTTCTGGTGGCAGACTTCAGGAGGCTGTTTTGGTCATGTTCTGTGAACTGCCATTTTCAAACGTTCATCTCAACAGTTTGTTTTTCTTCAAAGGAAAGGTGCAGGCAGGAATGAAGGCGAGAAGGCAGGCAGGGAGAGAAGGCAGGCAGGAGAGATGGAAGAAGCATTTATT
Source organism: Solenodon paradoxus (assembly GCA_004363575.1). NCBI lineage: Eukaryota > Metazoa > Chordata > Mammalia > Eulipotyphla > Solenodontidae > Solenodon > Solenodon paradoxus. The sequence continues at coordinate 208,292 of RJWH01002510.1, read as the reverse complement.
TGTTCATCTTGATCATTCCCCCCTTCCTATTCCTGCCTGGAGTCATGAACCCTGGTCCTTCGGGATGCATGGAGACTCCATTGGTGAGAGGCCATGAATCTAACCAATGACACCAGGGTGTCTGTTTGATATTTATTACACAGAACACTCATAATTTTGGCTGTTTGTGAATTTTTTTAATTAAAGGAAGCGTTTTTAAAGAAGGGAGAGAAGAATCTGTTTTGGTTATTTCCCTCAGCTCTGGGACTCGAATCCCCGTCCTTAGGCTTTATGGGATCTGCACAGCACTGTCTCAGCTGCCTGAGCCACAAGGGTGCTGCTCCCCAATTATGTTAATTTTTTTAGTAAGCCAGTAGCAATTTTTTTTTTTTTTAAAGGAAAGGTGCAGGCAAGTGGGGAAACAGGCAGGAAGAGACAGGAGGAAGAAACATTTATTTAGTTGTTCATCTTGGTTGCTCCTCCCAAGCCTAGACATGAACCCAGGTCCTTGGGATGTGGACATAACTTGTTGGGAGACAGCACACCTAACTGCTTCTCACCAAGGTGTGTCAGGAAAATACAACTTATTATTCTTTATACTTTTGTATACTTACAAATATTCATGTGACTTCTTGTGAGGACATGTGGGTTATACCACAAAGCCACTGTTATAAGTACAGTGCTACCTGACATAGAAATAGAAAAACACACCAATAAAACGGTCCAGAAAGGGGTTAAAAATGAACACTGGGATGTGAAACTGGATAAACTTGGAGTTTCAACCCACTAGGTCAGTGAATTTTAACTATTCCGCCAAAGGAGCACATCAAAATTCTGAGGAAGTCCCTACAGGACTTTGAGGCTGTTAACCCACTTGAGTGGCTCTTACTCAGCCACCACTGCAGCCTCAGATATTCCCAGGTCATCCCAGATCTCTCTGCAACTCACTTTCTCCTCCACAATGATATCCCTGGTAAACCAGCTTCCAAAGAAGCAAATTACTCTGATATCCTGGGCTGTGTTGGATGCTGGTTCCAGAAAAGTATCTTCCATTGGAATGTCCCTTATCTCCCACACCACCCCATGCTTACAGCTGTCCTATGACCTAATCATCCTAATAAAAACGGTCCAAGGAAACCCAAAATTCGCTTCCTTTTGGCCTCACCTTTTTACAGCAAAAATGTACAATTTGTGAGAAAAAAAGCATTCGTAATTGTGATTCTCTAAGGAAACCACATTTATTTCTCCATGATATACTTCCAGATTTGCACATATCTAGTTGGGTGTACCCACAACAAATCTTCTATCTTATGGCCCCCTCCAACTTTTTTTGGTTACTGGTCATATCACAAGCATTTTCAACGTGGCAACAAAACCTTGTAACTGCCATTCAGCGTGGCTGCATAAACAGAAGTATACTAAATGAACAATGGGAGGTAAGGGGAGACTAGTACACTGTAAACAGCTCAGTATATTTTGTTTTAACAATAAAGCAACACATCACATTCCTCAGGAGCAACCCTTCCCATCTTAACATGTATTTGCTTGTCTTTTTCGAAGGGGGTTAATCTCGTTGTTCACAACACACACATTCCAATACAGATGCCCCTTCTGAATTAAGTCCTCAGAACCTGGCAGGACTCTCAATACCGAAGATATATTCAAATAGCAAAATTTAACAATCATTTTGTGGTTGCTGCAGCATACAGAGATAGTAAGAGCTCCTGCCATAAGTGTCTCACTGATTACACTTGATTCTAGAAAGAGTTTGCTTATAGACAGCCAGACACCATTAAAGGGTCCCTCCTATTAAATACTTGTGAACCCATTTGTAGTTCTTTCCAGTCATGCGCTCTGATATAGGAACAGGTGGCTATAATCCAGGAGAGCTTCCTGACATCCACAGATTTTAATCCAGTGTATGTGCTATTGTGTTTGGTATAGGCTGAATCACCCCTGCAGCCTTTTCCACATGTATGACCATCCTATTGTATTCCCTAATGTGTAGATTTAATAGTATAGCTAAGTAAAGACTACCATTCATTAGCTCACTGGATAACTTTAGAGAATTCCTTTCTACTGATGGAGAGGAGTCACCATGAAGACATTTCTCCTTCACATAAGGTTGAGAGCAAGTCAGGAGATGAGAGTAGCCCAAGTTCATTATGTTTCTACGGGGTGCCCGCCAAGGTGTGTCCTTTGATGTCGGATAAGGGACGAATTCCTTCTAAATGTTTTACCACACTGAGGACACTGGCTGGGGCCTTCCCTGCTGTGCAGTCTCTGATGTACTGCCAGGTGCGAGTTCTGCTTAAAAGACTTTCCGCACTCTGCGCACTGGTATGGGGTCTCCTTAGTGTGAATCCTCTGGTGCTTGGTCAGACAGGAGCTGTCCCTGAAAGCTTTGCCACACTGGTTACACTCATAGGGCTTCTCACCAGTATGAGTCCTCTGGTGCCGAATGAGGCCAGCGATATTCCTGAAGAGTTTCTGACACTGGTTACAGCCATAGGGCTTCTCACCAGTATGAATTCTCTGGTGCCTGATGAGGTAAGCGCTCTCAATGAACGTTTTTCCACACTCTTTACATTCATAGGGTTTCTCTCCAGAATGGATTTTTTGATGCACGATGAGGTGAGAGTTACGGTTGAAGGACTTCCCACACTCCACACATTCAAAGGGCTTTTCTCCAGTGTGAGTCCTCTCATGCTGGGTCAGGTATGAGCCATCTCGAAAAGCCTTTCCACATTTGCTACATTCATAGGGTTTCTCTCCAGTATGGATTCTGAGATGCACAGTGAGGTGGGAGATGTCAGTGAAAGGTTTTCCACACTCATTACATCTATACGGTTTTTCCCCAGTATGAATTCTTTGATGTAAAACCAGGGATGAATTTCGGTTGAAGGTTTTTCCACATTCTAGACATTCATAAGGCTTCTCCCCAGTGTGAATTCTCTGGTGTTGTGTGAGTGCTGACCCATCACTGAAGGCTTTCCCACACTTACTGCACTTATAGGGCTTCTCTCCTGTATGGATTCTTTGATGCACAATCAGGTTGTAGTTCTTGGAGAAGGATTTCCCACAGTCCTTACAGGCATAAGGTTTCTCTCCAGTATGAGTTCGGTGATGAAGAATGAGAGAAGAGTTCCGTTTGAAGCATTTGCCACACTCAGTACATTTATACAGCTTCTCAGCAGGGTGACTCCGCCTGTTGTCATGAAGAGATGAACTCAGGGTAAAGCTACCCCCATAGTCCTTACCTTCTTGCAGTTTTTTTCGTCTTTTCATGATTTTTTGATCACCAAGAGGGGTAAAATGGTTGAAAGATTTAACACTCTCAGCGTATTTATAGGTATTCTCTTTGATCTGATTTCTTCCAGTTTGAAGAACTTCCATTGAATGGCTGAAAGCATTTCTACAGGTGTCTCTGTCAGCAGTTCTCTTAGCAGTATATTCTTTCTGACACCTGTGTAAAGCTGTGTCACACTCCAAACTTCTAACATCTGAGTCATGAATGTGGAAACCATTTGTTACAGAAACTCTCTGAAATGGTGAAAGGTCTGAGCTTGAATGGAAATGCTCCCCAAATCCAGGATACTCACAAATTGCTTCTTGTGTCCCCGGTTTCTCCTGAATTAAAACTGATTGCCTTGAATGCTCCTGATTCTTACAGGCCCAATTGTCGCCTAAAATGGAGAAATGGGGACCCTCTCTTGTAATGTTTTCCATTTCCTTGTCATAGGATAGTTCTTCCTCAGGAATATTCTGAGCTGTCATATTTCAATCTTGTGTCCCAGGCTGAAAAGTAGAGAATAAAAAAGACTTAAATACATGAAACTCTATCTGGAAAAGGAATGAAAAGTGATTACAGGTCAGGTATGTGGGTATTTTCACTTGTTTCCTTTCTCAAATGCACATCCGTACAAAAGAGAGGTAAAGTGAGAGTTAAGGGAGAGCCCAGAACCGGTTAAGAGAGTCGCATGGCATTTTCATTCTCCAAAGAACAGGCCAGGTGTCAACTCAACACCACGCAGCCACTGCATGCTTGTCTCTTTCTTCCACTCCACACAGCACACATTTTCAAAGGCCCAACTTCACCTGTGCTCCACAGCATGGATACACAGTGCTCACCTCGACTTAGTGGTCAGAACTCTCCTTCTGTGGATGGGCTGGAGCATAGGCTAGGGGGCCAGAAAGTTCTGAAAGGCCTAGATCTTACAATAACCACCCTGCAGAGTTATTATGAGAATTAGTGCACGTCTGAGGCTGGCTCTGAGAAGTTCTGTAAGTGTCGGCAGTGTCTGCACCATTACCCATCTTCCTCTAACCACCCTCCTACTCTTTGACTTCATGGTATCAAGACAACTGGCTCTTCATGTTTGTTCTAGGGAAAATGAAATTAAAATCTTTCCTTAAAAAAATGTTTTATTTTTAAGAGAGGACAAAAGGAAGGCAGAGGAGGTAATATCCTTATTTATTCTGGTTTTCCACCCCCGGCTCTGGGTCACGAAAACAGATCCTTGGATGAAAGTCACACCAGTGTCTCAGCTACCTAAGCCTCAAGAGCACACTCAGAAAAAAAGTTTTTCAAAAATTCCAGCTAGATGAGATCTCAACAAAAATAGTTTAAATTACATAGGAGACCTTGATGAATGGGACTCCTTGAGCAACAAAGCTTAAAAAGCAAAAACCTATAGACAAGTTACACATCAACTTAAAATTTCTACACAATGACATGCCCTGGTAGCCTAGCAATTTAGTACACCAGTTGTAGTGCACACACATCCCAAGGTACCCGGTTCAAGACCAGGGGGAACAACCAAGATAGATAAATAAATAAAATAAAGTGTTTATTCTTCCTGTATACTTACCTTCATTCCTGCCTGTACCTTTCCTTCTTAAAAAAATTTTATACAACTCTATAGGAATCAAATACAAAGCAAATGAAAAGACATCATAAAATATAAAATAGCGATCATAAACTGCAACACAAATATGCTCTCTTCATATAAGAAAGAATAAAACTAGGTATGCTAATATAAAGACTGGGAGATTGTGCAGCAATTGAGTTGCTGGGCATGCGAAATGGTTGCTCTGTTCAGCAAGGTTACTTACAAGAAGTCATCAAAAAAAAAAAAAAAAAAAGGGTCAATTCCAACCACCCAGCAACTCCATTTGTAGGCATCTCAGATTCAGAAAATAAGAACAAATGAACTGCAATCTATACCCAAGGTCTTAAAAGCCAGCGGGGAGAAAACAGACCATGATGAAGGAACAAAAAGTACTGAAGTTTGGTTTCTTTTACTGAGAGAAAACCCAATCAGCTATATTACTATTCCACAGCAAGGGTATGATAAGGAGCTTCAAAAAAGCCAAAACAAAGTCCTTCTCCAAGGACATTAGCTGAAAGAATTAGAAAAGGGTTGTCAAGAAAAAAACAGAAGAAAGGAATGGAAAGAAAAGGAAATGATGAATGTGATTTTTTTTTTTTGTATTTTTAGTATTTTATTGCAGTAACTTAATTTTATAAATTAAACTCATGTGTAGGTTCCTCGCATGTACGGTTTACCCATTCCTCAGATATCTGTCAACACACCATGCCGTCCACCATATCACCAAGTGTTCCTCACCATTTTCCAGTGGGCCCTGCCACATGTTCCTCCCACCCAAGCTCACTCCTTTCCCAATTGGTAAACTCAGCCTATTGTAAGTGGCCAAGGTGTGGTTTTGTTTATCCGTTCCTTTGCTTTGCCTATTCACATTCCACCTATGAGTAAGATCATCTGGTTTCTATCTTCTTTCATTTAACTTATTTAACTTAGCGTCATCCCCTCTGGATCCACCCATGATGACTCAAATGACAGGATTTCATCTCTTCTAAAGGCTGTGTAGTATTCCATTGTGTATATCTAGCACATCGTCTTTATTCATCTGATGAACGTGAATTTAAATAAAATCTAAAATCAGGTGGCACTTGGTGGGTTGGGTATTAAGTCTGTGCCTAGGGAGCAGTCCACATATAGCCCAAGGACTCAGGTTCGTGGCCTGGGATGGGGGAGCAACTAAAATGAACAACTAAATAAACAAAAATGCTTCTTCCTCCTCTTTTCTTGCCTTCCTCTTAAAAAAAAAAATCTAAAGTCAGTTAAAAAGAATCAATTATATGGTAAAGAACAGAATTTAAACTGCTGGTAGTGAATTTAATGTATTATATACAGATGTTGATTTACAATGATAGATACCTTAAACCTCCATGTTATAATGTAAAATTCCTTCAATAAAATTAAAAAAATATAGTAACACTAAAAATATCAAATCCCACACTGAGCAGATAAAACGCAGTAATAAAAATGATTCAGGGGGTTAACAAAGGGAGGGACTAAAATACTGAAGGGCAGTGGCCTGTGAGATGGATGGAAAAGGGGTTAAAAAGTGTCTTGCAGTCCGTACAGTGCTCACGATTCAAGTTAAACCTGGTCAAATCAGGAATAAAAGAATAAATGTAACCTAAAATTTTAAGTCCATAAAGCAGTGATTTTCAACCAGAGATGGTTTTAACCCTAAAAGGATACTTGGCAATATCTACATTGGGTGTCATGAGTATGGGCAGATGAGACTGGTATCAAGAGGACAGAGGCCAGAGGTGCTGCTAAACACCTTCTAATGCACAAGACAGCCCGTCACAACATAGAATGATCCAATCCCCGCACGCATTGGTGGAGTAGTGGGTTGGTCAGCCACTTTCCGCCAGCACAGTCCATATACATCCCAAGGACTTGGGTTCATGTCCTGGGGCCGGAGGAAACAACCAAGATATACAATTAAATAAATAAAAGTGCTGCTTCCTCCTCTCTCTTCCTGCCTGCCTTTACCATTCCTTAAAAAAAAAAAGAAAAAAGAAACAAAGAAAGAATGATCCAGTCTCACATGTCAACAGTGCTGTACTGGAGAAAGCCAGTTGCAGGAGGGCAGAATAATGAAACAAAAGAAAACTAGATCAATCCAGGAGAAAAGCACAAAAAGGATAGGCTAAACAGAAACTGCAAAACAGCGTATCACCAATAATGATAAATGTGAACGGCCTTGATGGGCTAGAAAGACACATGTAAACTGCATTAGTACAGGCTTGTAAGACACATCAAATGTGCATTGTAAAGCAAAGTACAGAGAAGACAAAAGCAAAAAGTTTGAAACAAGTCATAACCGAAGATTTTATGGCTCTTTGCTAATCAATAATAAACTTCAATTATGACAACGGGCAATATCACAATGCAAAGATGTCTACATCACCAGCATGCCTCAAACAGAACAAAGTCAGCCAAGATGCCCATTCAAAGTCAGCAAACCCAGGCATCCTGGGAGGTTTTCATGAACTTCTTTCAGAAATGGAAATACAGAAAAAGTGAAGAGAGATAAGCAGGAGAAAAGGCCATTAGCCAGCCTGTTCTCACAGCTGGATGAAGAGCTGGATGTGTGCAGTCAGTTGAGCACTTTCCAAAGTGGAACATCTGACCCCACGAGGTCAAAGAAAAAGTTCAAGAAAAGCTAGACTATGACACAACACAGACCCAATGTGCTCAATGGTAAAAACCAGGAAAAGAAAGAAAACCAAACACTAAAAAACACAAAAATGCAGTAAGTATTTGGAAAAGGGAACTATATTTCTCAGTTATTCGGGGATCAAAACGAACACCTAGTACCAAACAATGTAAATGGTGTGTCTCAAAACACTGGGCAAATGAGGATGCAGCTGATTAGTGGCCTAGTGAAGAATGTGGGCTTTTAACTCTGTAGAAAGACTGAAGGTCAGCGAGCTCTGTTCAACTTAAACTTACGGGAAAGAACTGTGGAGTAACAGGAGCTGGAAAGAAGTTGATGATAAAGGGAAGAGCAGAAATTAAAGAAATTTCCAAAATGGTTACATGCTAGATTTATCCTAGCAAAGCTAGGACTGTGATACATTAGATTATCTATTGAGGCACGCCTTGGTGGCTTAGCAGTTAAGTCTGTGACCTCTGGCCAGTGCATTTCACATACATCCGAAGGAGTGGGGCTTGCAACCAGGGCTGGGAGAACAAACAAGATGAATAACTAAATAAAATAAACTCTTCTTCCTCTCTCTTTCTGCCTGTCTACTTGTCTTCATTCCTTCCTGCACTTTTTCTTTAAAAAAAATCTACTGACACAATTCCCTACATTATCAACTAAAGTAAAAGACAGTCTTCTATACCCTATCTAAATAAATACAGAAAGTAATTTGAGGAAATTTCACTCTGTGAATCCTGTACCCTATGTCAATAGATTCAGAAAGTACTTTAAGGAATGCTCCAACACATGATGGGAAATCTTAATTAGGAATACAGGGAATTAAGATAAACATCACATCAACAAGGAAACATCAGAATCATTCACTGAAGACCTAAGATACCTGCTATCTCCACAGCATTCAACAGTAACATGAAGTGATCAGCTAATCAGGAGGACTGTGCTCTGAGATACTGAGAGAACCTCGCCTACTGGGGTTACCTAGCCACCCTGCCAGATGTTCCCTATACTGGATGACACTGGACCTTTTGAGTCCACTGGGGCTTGGGTATCCTGTCACAGTAATAGTTGGGAGTACTCTGTCTAGGTCTAGATGAAGGAAGCATATGTGCACTTAAAAGAAAATGGGTCAGAAATATTCATTGCTTCTCAGCCTTTTGGCTAAGATCAAGTGAAGGAGATGGGGAGTGACAGCTAGTAGGCACAGGTTTTATTAGATGATAAAAAAATTATAAAACTAATAGTGATGGTGGACACATAACCTACTAAATATATTAAAAATCTACTGAATTGTACACCATAGAGGGTGAATTAGATGGTATGTGAACTGTACTTGAATAAAGCTGGTTTACAAATAAAAATAAAGCAGGGTGTGCCCTGGTATAGTGGTTTGGTTCACAGTCTACGTATGTCCCAAGGACTGGGGTTCTTATCCCTGAGCCAGGGGAAACAGTCAAGATGAACAACTAAAGAAAATAAATAAAAAATGCTTTCTCCTCTGTTCCTGCCTGCACCTTTCCTTTAAAAGGAAACAAAACAAAAAAGACAGGATTGATCATACCAGTTAGAGCTGATCTAGACCTGGCCTAGCACATTTCTGTTACCTTAAGATTACATGAGGTTTTACTTAACCTTCCCTCACTTTTTTAAAAACTAAATCTATCTTACAGTGATTATTTCATGTCTTTCTAGAGATCTGATTTTGTGCTGTTATGGGAAAAGCTCCATTTTGAAAATCCATTGTACAGAAATACGTGTCTTTAATGGCTCCAGACAAACAAACAAAAAAGCCTTCTAGTTAAATTTAATGCTTGCACTTTAAAGTATAATTTAAGAGAGGGCCTGAAAAATGAAGGGGAGGGAGCTATTGAGTATTGATAGTATTTTTGTCTTGTGTAGAACATGTAAAATATGCACTTCAATTTACTATATTTTTTTTACACAGATGTTGTTATTGTAAATAATTCTTAATGATAAAATTTCTGAAAAATCTTTTAATTTTTTAATACTTATCTGAAGTTGTTTACCAACTTATTTTTGCTTGATATATTTTCCCTTTTCTCCCCAATCTCTCTTGCAAAAATAAGAAGTGGGTTTCTGCTAATTAATTAAGTAGACATCTAATATTTTATATACCTTTTGAGCTGTATAACATTAATACTTTAAAACCTGATAATCTGTTTTATTAGGTAATTGATAAAACGGTGATGTGTATTAATGTTAGTTGGACCATATATTTATACTGTCTGGGAATGTGTGGTTATAGTGTGGTAGACCTTTTCCCTGACCCCAGTACAAAAGTTAGTCTGCCAGGCATTTCCCATGGTTCTCTGGAGGCTGTAGCTCTGTCCAAGGACATACAAGCAACCCTCCCTACTCTGCAGCTGTACCTAACTGACAGGAGTTGCCAGTAGAGACCACACATAGCCAAGCGGCGGATCTTTACCTCAGAGTGAAAAAGGAGCTCCCCAAGCCCCTGTTGCTCAGCTTTGGGAAACAATACCCCTGAGTCAGTACCGGAACAATAAAGTGCTTTTCTCTACTTGGAGTGCTTGGTTGTCAGTCTTCTCACTGTCTGCAGGCTCTGCCATAACAACAGTTCTGTGGGAGAAATAATTTGTCAGTTTTCACCAGCTTGTAAAACATCTAGGGCAAGATCTTAAATATCTAAATAAAATATGAAATGCACTTATAAAAACATTACATGAGAAAAGTAACAGTGTTATAGGGATGAGCTTGTATAGAATTCTACTGCAAGCGCTCACCTCTGAAGCGCTTTTCTCCCCAGCCTCTCTGACCCTGCAGAGGAATTCACTGAGGCCCAAGGTCTGTACGTGTGACATCAATGGTCGCCAGACCTCAGCTATACAACCCTCCACATAATTGCTGCTGTCTCCATGATACACCCACGATATTTCCTTTACTTGTTCAAATGATGCATTAAAACATTTTTTAAATGTCACCAACTTTTGCCCTGTCTTGATGAAGTCACCTACATGACTACAAATAGTGATAGTCTGACTCCATCTTTAAAGATGACTCAAAACTGGCAGCTTTCAAATCCCCCTCCTCCCCACCTACTGCTCCACATCTAGGCAAGAAAGCCTGAGTGATTTCTCCTTGGTGTTAGCAGGAAGTTCAAACAACAATAGAAGAAAGGCCACCCTCATACCATCTCCACCCCTTAAACAGTCCTTTTTTGTGTTCTCAGGCTATTTTGGGATCACCTTGGGAAGCCTGTCCAACTCCCCGCAAACAGTCTTATAGGTAATGTTTTTTACTCTTTTGTGTGTGTGTGTAAAACATAAACAGTGTGTTTGAGGCTGGAAGAAGGGTGAAGCTAATGTGGCAGTGCTAATAAATTGAGACTCTGGATGGTATCAAAAGAGTTCAAGAATTTCCCATGCAACTTTTCTGCAGGTATGAAACTTTTCAAAATAAAAGCTGACTGGGAAGGAAGAGAAATAAGCATAGATTGCAAGAATGTTACTTGCTTTGGGGAAGAATAAATAAAAAGACAAAAGCTTGGTAGTGAAAACATTTTTACAAGCCCAAGTCCCTCACACCAAATTTATTATTTTTAACATCTTTATTTTTCCTGGTCCCGGGTCCTTGGTCTTCACCTGGCCTGCACCTTAGTTCTCTGAGCCACAAGGAAACTGAGGTCCCAATTTTTTAATTGGTAAAAGATAGGGCGCCTTTCTGGGCTGATGGCAATTCTGAAATAGATTGGGCTGTGTGTGTATCAAAGCTCATCTAGTGGTATAAAGATCTGAGCATGTCATGGTAAATCAACTTTGTCTCATTTTAAAAAGCAACACTGACCTCTAAGTGATGTTAAGCCTGGTGAGGTGCTTGAAGGAAAAGTTCGGGGATGTCAGCAACTGACTGAATGTGTCCCCCAAGAGATTGCAGGATGGACGGGAAACGGGGCACAGCAGCTGTCGGTCGCTACAGTCGCACACGAGCTCCAACTTTTCTCTCTCGGAAGCCCTGACCGTGAACTCCGGCAGGAAGAGGCCAAGGCAACGAGCCGCCGCCCCAAGGAAGAGGCGGCGAAGCGCCACTGAGCGCAGGGACCCGCACAGGACCGGGTCCCGCGGCTGGCAGGCGGGGACAGGAGAGGGACCCCCCGAGGGGCCCCGCGGCCGGCCCGGGGAACACACGCGGGCCGGGGTCGCCGCAGCCGCCGGACCCGCTGGGAGAGCGACGCGCCAAGAAAGCGCTCGACGTTCACGCTCGCGAACCGGCCGATCCGCCGCTGGGCCGCGAAGCTCCCCGGGGCCCCTGGAACGCGCCCGCGCCACCAGGGCCGGCGGACCCCAACACGCCGCCCCGCGGGACACCGAGGCTGCGAAAGGCCGAGGCAGCGCAGACTCACCTCCGGGGGCGGCGGCCATAACGGGCGCGAGAGCGCCCCAGACCCCGGATGTGCGCGCGCCGGGACCCGGAAGTGCGCGCCGGGACCCAGTCGTGCGCGCTCCCGCCTCTTCTGGGCGGGGCGTCTCGCGCACGCACCTGCGCCGTGAGGATCCTCAGGGGCCCAGGGTCTTCTTCCTGGGTCTTCTCACGGGGCCCTAACGATGCCATCGGTACTGGACAGCCTGAATTTTTATCTGCTGCTTAGTTTGCTGAAGACATGCTGTGCCATAACTTTTTATTTTTTGATTAATAAGGAAAGGGTGCAGGTATGAACGGAGGCAAGTGGGCAGTATTTAGTCCTTCGTCTTGGTGGACAGCCCCCCACCCGCTCCCACGATGAGAGCGAATCCTTGGGAGGCACGTGGACTGCGCTAGACCTTAGTTGGCAGACCCAACCGCTACTCCACCCGAGCGTCCCGCCCACCTTCTTTTTAGGAAAATATGTTAAGATTCCAGTAAGTGCACCTCAGCAGTCAGAACAGAAGCCACGCATTCTTAGAATAGGAGTGAATTAGGATTTTAGATAAATAATGCAGTCAATATGTGTATTATGGAAAATTAATATATAAAATAAGTAATAAGCAGTTAGAGAATGTCCTTTTTTTTTTTTTTTCCCACCCCTGACCTCGGGTGTACAAGCCGGTCCTAGCTTTCATAGCTTGCACCTTAACTGCCTGAGGCACGGAACAGGGTAGAAAATGTGCTTCAGAAAGAAATGGTCTCAATTTTACATATATGTGTATAAAATAATTCCAATAACAAATAATGTGGATGCGTACAAGAAATAAATGACCTCCGATACTCCCACCATCCAGCAGCAATATTGGGAGTGAATTGGGGGACCCACAGAACAGGATCCCCCAGCACAGCCTCAGTGAAGGGCAAGGTAGTCATTCTCAAAAAATATCTGCCAATATAGTTTTAAATTATAAAGGTGAGACAGTAACTTTACAGTGGCGACATCTGACGAGCACCACTTTAACCATCATATTTCTAGAATTCTTCCCCAAAATGCACCACCTCAATTTAATCATGAAAATGACCAGATAAACCCAAACAGAGACATTCTGCAAAGTGACCCTTATTCAGCAAAGTGTCACGATCATGAAAGACTGAGGAGCTGTCACAGGTCAGAGTTGACTGAAAAGACAAATTCCATGTGGGATCCTGGGACAAAAAAATAGCCATTAGAGGAAAAGCAAATTTCAAATAAAGACTAATTGGTGAGGATGCTCTGTTGGTAGGAATGTAAATTGGTGCAGTCACTATGGGAAACATGGAGTATGTTGATTTCTCTCAACCTGAAAACTGAAACTACCTTTTTATCCAGTAATCCCACTTCTGAGTATACGTCGAAAGGAAATGTCTACACCAGTCTACAGCCACTGGAGGTAAAACACCCAGGGCCTTGAGGACAGAAGCCTGTCCTGCCTCCTGAGCAGCTGCGCAGGAGTAGGGTCTCCATACCTCTCAGCTGGCTAGGACTGACTCGGCATCCTGCCCGGTCTGAAACAATCCAGTTTCACTCAGTTTGCTAAAAGTTAGATTGGGCAAACTCACACGGAACAAATTAGCTACAAATTGCCGGACAGTGTCCAAGTTTCCCCAATGGGGGTATGATATCCCCCTACCTCCCCCGCTGCCATGTGCACCTAGTGACAGGTCCTGGTTTCAGCTCAAAAACTTTTGCTAAATCTGCCACAGACCTCTGCCCAGGAAGCAGGGCTTGGGGCTGGTCACCACTGTGCTCTCTAGATCCGCCAACACAGACACATCCAGAGTAATCGCTCTCTGTTGATTAGTTTATGAAGTCAATTGATGTGAGACCTTAATTACATCAGATTTCTTCCATTTTTGACATGCAACCTAAAATAACCACAGTGTACCACCAAGACAAGGAATTCATAGGCCCCAGCTTAAAATTCTGCACTGCATCATATCCAACCCAGAAAATGAGATGCATTATTGATTTAACTTCCACCTGCTTAATAACCAGCTTGTTTGCATGTGAGCGATCCAGTCTTGCTGGGGACGCTCACTTCGTACTGCTTCTCCACTTCTCTCTTGGAGCCTGCTCATCTCACAGACGAATATGAGTTTTACAGTGCCTCCTTTTTCTCTGCTTTTCCTGTCTAACTTCTCCAGGCATTGCAGTTCAAGATCAAGAGACGCAGAGAGAGAAGTAGTAAGTGCTTCCTGGGGAATAACACTGGTAAAGAAAGAGAAAGAAAAGGGGAGAAAGAAAAATTGGGCAGAAGGAAAAGTCACATCACAATGCTATCCAGTGGTAAACTGCAAAAAAGAGGCTGTCCCTTTGAGGAGTCTTGTCATGGGTGAAACACCCAGGTGCTGAGAGTATGGCTTTGTTGCTTGGTGACCAGAGGCTGCGGGAAAAGGAGCTGACCTTGGCTTCCACAGGGGCCAACACCTGATAGCAGGTGAGTCCTTGAACAGGAATCAGGCAACAGCCAAACCCAGTGTGTCTCCACGGCACCTTCTCTTCTGTTGGTACTCATACCGCCTTAAAGAAGACCCTTCACTCAGTTCTCAAGGCCTTGCCTGACCAAGGCCTGCTCACGGCTCCATCAGCTTCTAGCCCCTTGGTGCGTGGCTCTGATCCTCTTTCAATTTCTAGACTTCATCAGACACAGAGGGCACAGTGTCCAGGGCCCATGTGCTTTTAATGTTCACAAAACTGACATCATTTCTTCTAAAATTACAAAAGAAACATGAATAAAACTAATTTGTAGGTTATTCATCTTTATCCCAATGTAGTTATCAACTATAGATAATTTTGAATTTCTTTGATGGAGAAGGCATCCTCAAAGGCCAAAGTGGCTCAGGCTTGGGAAGGAAAGTCAGAATTGGCCCCTGCTGTGTCTTCCTCACATTGGGTTTTCCAACATAATCAGACGCCTCTGCTGTAGCATTCTCTTCTCCTTTCTGGTCAGTACTTCATTTTTTCCCTCTTGCTGGTGACCCCCAAGTATACACCATCAGTACAGTCTCTTACCAGAAGTCTGGACTGAAATGGTTGCCTGTTTGCTTGGCCACACTTGAAGGTGGAGTGAGCATCTTACATGCCCCAGTGCTGGTGCTTTTCCCAGTTCCAGCACCTCTCTCAGCCTTGCTGCTCTTGGTCACGAGCATTTCCATTGTTCCCCAGGGGCAGGCCACAAGCTCTTCTGTATCTGGACTCTCCTAATTCCCATCTTTCGTGTGACTGGCTGCAGGTCCTGCCAGCATCATATTCAAACCCAACCTGAAGGTAGCCCTCTCTCCCTGCCTACATGGCTGCTAGCTCCACTTAGCGATCATGTCACCAGCCCCACTGCTGCTTTTCTTGCTCCCATTCCTATTTTCCCACAACAGCCAGAGAGCCACCTCCTTCCTTGGCTCAGAACTTTCCAGAGTCCCCAGCTCCCGCAGGGTAAAAACCCACACTACGGTGAAGTGATGCTCTCATCCACATGGTAGTCTGCACTGTCAGGCCAAGTCAGCCTTTTCCTCTTTCATTACCTGCTCTTCTCCCTTTGCCTCACCCGGCCTCCCTGATCCTGCTGCTGCTCAACATGCTCCCACCTCAGGGTCTTTGCACACACTCTCCCCCTTGCCTGGAACACTTCCCACCTCCCACCAGCTGTCTGCCCTGCTCATTCCACAGCCTCCTTAGGCTTTACTTATACCTGGTACATCCTAGGTATCAAGTCATTGAATTTTGGGTCCAAATTTTCACTGCCCTCCCTGAAGGAAGGTTATGCATTCCCATGTGTTGCTGGTGACTTGAAAGATCTCCTAATGGGAGTGGGAAGGAGGTATATAGTGTGTGATATACACATATGTCTGTGTTCATGTATGTATTTATATAGTTATTCATAAATACATAAAGAATGGTGGAAGAATAAGCCAAAAACTAATGAACATCATTTATCCACATACTTAAAGGGCGGCAGGGACAGGGATGGAACATGGATTTCTCTGAGTCTATACTGTTCTAAAACTTTCACTTTTGCACCATATCATTGGCATGTTGAATTTAAAACAATTTTTAAAGGAAAGCTGCAGGCAGGAAGGAAGGCAAGTAGGCAGGCAGGTAGGAGGAGAGAGGAGAAAGAAGCATTTTGTTTATTTTTATTTGGTTGTTCACTTAGGTTGTTTCCTCCAGCCCCAAGTCTTGACTCCAGGACCTTGGGATGTGTGGGACTGCTCCCAGGTGGTAGTAGGCTGATAGGCTACCAGGGCTTGCCCCAGAGTTTACATTTTTTTTAAAGAATTTATCAGAGAGAAATGTTGTTGAGTCTTATTCTTAAATTCAGTTTTAAATGTTTAATAAAGAGAAAAATAGGAAGAAAATTGATCAAGCGTAACTTTAATTGTCCTCTTCACAGCATTTACCTCTTTTGACAATTAATGGGAGAGACAGAGAGAGAACATCATCATCCACATGGCTTTTTGACAAATGGCCATGACTCTGTAACCTAACGCCCATGTTCTGGCTCTGGCTTGTTGGAGCAGATGTGGGCTCCTGGTCTTGTTGGATCATTCACAACTCTGTGACTCTGTAGTTCGGAACATGAAAAATGGCAGATGGGTAAGGTGGAACTCATTAATGATGAATGGTGCAGTCCTCACAAAGACTGCATGTTCAGGCAGCCGAAGCCCAGAAGTTATCTTTGTTATGTCTAAGTTCTTCAATGCTTTCTGGGATTCCAGCAAAAAATTCCCTTTCTTTCCTCAACTACTTACAGTAAGGTATGCCAGCTGAACGAGTCTTATTTGGAACATGATCTCTGTGAACATTTTAGATTTTTTCTATTTTATTTTACTCACTCTTCTTATACTCCCCCCTCCCCACCACCACCTTTGGTCCTATTTAATATTGTATGATATAGAATTTTGTATAGACTAGTCCATGAAGATTGAAAGTAATGACATGTCCTGTTTTGAAAATAAGCCAAGGGAAAAGCTTGTTTCCATTGCTACTGGGAGTACCTATGGGTCAGTTATTACCAAACTAAGACTGTGCAACAAACTTCCCCCAAAATTCAGTAGCTCAGAACAATAGTCATCTATTCAGACTCAAATTTCTGCTGGTCAGCTAAGGGCTGGCTGGTCTAGGCTGGGCTTAGCTGAGATGATAC
The DNA here is from genome assembly GCA_004363575.1 of Solenodon paradoxus. Taxonomy (NCBI): domain Eukaryota; kingdom Metazoa; phylum Chordata; class Mammalia; order Eulipotyphla; family Solenodontidae; genus Solenodon; species Solenodon paradoxus. Next base: position 191,205 of record RJWH01002510.1, on the reverse strand, counting down.
TCAGGTCTCTGACAAGGAGAACATCTGCTTCACGAGCATCCCGTCCTCCTTAGACCACAGCTAGTCAGTCATGTTCTGGGCATGGTGATGGCAGAAGCACAAAAGAACAAGTCCAGTCACATTAGCACATTCCAAGACTCTACTCATAATCGCTAATATCCTTTTTGTCAAAGTAAGTCTCATGTTTTAGTTCGAAGTCAGTATGCTCTCTTACACTGCTGTGTAAGAAATTACCCCAAACACTGTGGTTTTAAACGGGTAGCAAACTACCCCTGTTTTGCAACTATTGAACCCTGCAGGGCATTTCTCTTAGAATCACATGCTGTCCTGGAAATAGAAAGATTCACATTAACTCTATGCCTCCATATTTGGCAAAGACCAGGAATGAGAAATCCACTTAAGAAAAGAACTCAAAACATGAGTGGAGCACATGGCTCCCCAGGAGGCACTGATTCAGGACAGTGACTGCAAGAATGATGACTGTGAGGGGAAAATTAATGATAACTCAAGATTTCTTCCACCATATATCATCAGAGAAGTCATGCTGCACAGAGATCACATAAACATAACGTGTAGAGCACTCTTTGAACAGAGCTCACACCTTTTTAAATATGAGCAAATTCACTCAAAAGCAAAACTTACAAAAGTGTTGAGTGGGAGTCTTTACTGAGAAATACTGCCTTTCAGTACATTTCAGTACTTGAGAAAAAAACCTATATATATATATACAGACACAAATTATTCCTTACTCAGTACAAGGTGACTTATGCTAATAGGAAACTTTACATAGTTTCAGCGAATTCAGAAAGTTATTTTCAAGGAGTGACTGCATAACTCTGTAAGAATATGGAGAAACCCTACAGTGGTTTTGGCAAAAGTTTCATGATTTCCTCCTCCCTTCTTCAGTATGACAGAACACACACTGGAGAGATGCAGACTATGGATGTAGACATGGAGGGAAAGTCTTTGAATACAGGCCAGTGCTTCCAATGCTACCTCAGAGAACTCATACTGGGTAAAGTCCTATACATGTAATCAGTGTGGAGAAACCTCAGGTGTTCTCACTTTACTCAGTTCAGGAGGACTGCTCTTAAAGGACATTATGAATGGAATTAATGTTGGCAGGTTTCCAACTATGGCTTTCACCTAATTAAACATCAGGAAATGCCTACAGATTAGGGAACCTCATTGAAGATAATATGGTAAAACTGTTGTTGGAATTCCATGTTTTTGACATCAGAAATAAACTCCAAGTGGCAGAGAACCCTCCAGCTATTTTTGAGTATTCAGGTACTCATCAGTAAATACCTGAGTTTCATAAGATTCACATTTGTGACTCTGTAGTCACAGATAAGCAGATACGAGTAATTATGTTTGACATATGTCCCTGATTTCATATAGGAACAGATGAGACACACACACAGGTCCAGGCCTACTGGACAATGTCTGACTAATGGGACTGCCATAGATAACCATGTGTAAATGTTTTCATTGACAACAGCATGTCTTTTTACATCATGTATGAATCAGAACCACCAAATGGAGTGTCACACAGAAAAAGCATTTGAAGAGACGGTAAGTGCTCCAGAGACCCAAGGGTATGATATGAAAACATGCAATGGGAAGAAGAGGGCACGAGGGATCCACCCAATTGCATGTTCAGACATGGGTGGTCTTCCCTTCACCCGCTGTCCTGTGAATGACATGAGTCCTCTCCCAGGGTCAGGGTGAAAAAAGGTGCTTGAAACAAATCACACCCTAGTTCAAAAAAAAAATTGTGCCAACCTGTTGAACTACAAGATGGATCCCCTTTGCTACAAAACAGAATTTCAAAAGCTCTCTGATTACAGCTATACTGTTATAACTTTCAAGTCTACATTTATTGGCAACAAAACATTTATTGAATTAATAGTTTCTGGGGGCATTTCTCCTTAAGGGGAGCCAACTCACTTGTTCTTGTGAAGAAAAAGTCAGTTCTTTCCCATGTATTTTGAGGCAGAAGTACAGAGCAAGATTCAAAGACCTACCCCCCACAAGGGCTTCGTGGTAGTTGCAATCATTTGCTCTTATATGGAGCCTAATGACAACTCTGGGAGTGGCCTTCCCATCCTGCAACAAGACATTTTCATTTATGCAAGTTTACTTGTAATTCTTTCCAGAAACGTTTTATGTAGCTCCTCTTTATTTCCCAACATATAAACCCAGGTGTATGTCTATGAATCTACAGAAAAGAAATCCCCTTGTTAATATACTTGTTACAGAAATTTTGTGTGTGTGTATATATATATATGTTGACATATGTATCTTTATTTCTTATTCTGCCTTATTTATTGAAAGGTGATTTTTAAACACTTCCAGTTGGGTTTTGTAAATGTGCTGATGTTATCTTTCTGTTAATAAGTGCATATAGATTTTTTAAATTCCCAGCCCTGGGTCTCAAACCCCAGGTCCTTGAGCTTTACATGATTTGTATCTTAGCCACCTCATCCATACAGATGCACCCTTTCTAATTTCTTTTCAGTAGTTGTACCACTTGTGCTGTTTCATATCTTCTTTGTGGTGACAAGAATTTATTTTAGTGTAAGGTTGCTGAGAACAGACATGCTTTTGTTTCTAATGTCTATATTTATCCATGGTTGCTGAACAGAAGTGAAAAAACAAGAAAGACTACAGGAGACAGACCAGGGTCAGTTTTCATCAGAGGAAATAGTTGATTTTTGGAGGCAGAGAAAAACGTTAAAAGATGCCTGGCTTGGCTCATCTGTACTCTAGCACCTGAAGGGTGAGACACTATACACTGAAAACAGCAAGAGGGAAAGGAGCCCCTTCTTGGGTGACACTGGAGGGTGACTTAACCAGCACCAGGAAACACCTGCAGGAACTTTCCCTGGGAGGAAATATGTTTGCTCTTTACCTCAGTTGAAGATTCAATTTCTTACAAGCAAACATGCCTCTGGGATATAGGGTGAAAAGGGATGAACTGGATTATTTTGTTACAATGTATTTGACCAGGTGAGATCAGAGACTGACCAGAGTTAAATTTAGGAGGCTGGTGGCTGTATGGGGGAGCACACCCAAATCTGGCAGCAGCCTGTGTACTCAGCTCAGGGTTTATATAGACACACAGAGAAACTCAGAAGGCAGTTAATCTGTTTGACAGGAGTAACCATGGTTATGTAGGTTCCCATATACAAAACATTTTAGCATTTTTCCATTATCTGAGGTGCCCATTTGCACAACCAGCTCAGCCAGCCAGGCGCCAGGAACATTTTGTGATTAAGCTAGGGCATCTGGTTGTGTGCGGGAGTATGTGCGTAATCAGTTTCACAGAAACAGAACAGTTATTTCATATCTTTTAGGGTATCTCTGACCAATGGAGCATTCTGTGGTCAGTGCACTTTGTTCTGGACATTCCTGGTATGTGCTAGGCCTCAGGGCTGGGCTTGGGCTTGCGAGGTAAGAGTGACCCTGCAACTATGGTTTTTTCCCAGTTCCTTGTTTCAATTTCAAATCCAATTTACTAGTGGTTCAGCATTCTGTGACCTTCCTTCACTTCTCCTCCTTTATACAGACCATTTTCTGGAAGTTGTTTGTATTAGTCTATACTCAGAGCTAAGTCTTCACCTTCCCCCATGTGCTACATCAAATCTGTTTTTTTGGTTTTTTTTTTCAAGAAAAGGGCAGGCAGGAATGAAGACGAGCAGGCAGGGAGAGAAGCAGCAGCACTTCATTTAGCTGTTCATCTTGGTTGTTCCTCATGGACCCATGATGTGAATCCAGGACCTTGGGATGTATGTGGACTGCACCCAACCTGCATTCCATCTGACCACTCCTGTATTGTCTTGATACTGACCATCTTTGATGTTGGGGAGAACAGGCAAAGGATAAATGTGAAGCAGTAATAACTAGCCAAAGCCTATTTTCAGGAAAATATACTAGTAATTTATATGTAAAATGCTAATTAATTTATTCCCGTTTCTCCAATCTGATATCCTCAAGCTCTGAATTCTGAGCAAAGCCCTAGAGACTCATGTTTTAAAGGTGAAAGTATGTCTTCCTTCTTTATTTTTTTAAGGAAAGGTGCAGGGAGAAATGAAGGCAAGAAGCGGCAGGAGACATTTTATTCAGCTGTTCATTTTGGTTGTTTCCCATGGCTTTGGGACATGAAATGGGGTCCTTGAGATGTGGACTGTGCTCTTGGTCAAAGGCAGCTGACTGAACTGCTCTTCCATCATGGTGCACCATCTTTCTTCTTTAATAAAATGACTTTTAAACATGTTCCCTTTCACATGGATGGATTTGAGATGCGATGAAACAAGAACAGAGAGTGGTGAGTGGAGATGAAATCCCAGTTCCATGATTCCATTGAATGGCTGTTAATCTCAGCTGAATGTCACCAGATGCCATGGAGTTTTGAACAATACATAGTTTTACATCTCTTATTAGCTGTGTGTTGTTTAAATTAAGTCAGTAGTGGAGTACTGATTCTAAAAAGCGTATGGTGCATATGTACATAATGGAATACTACTCAGATATCAAAAATTTTATGATGAAATTCTGCATTTGCAGCAATATGGATGAACCTAGAAGAAATCATGCTTAGTGAGACAGCCAAAGGAGACAGACAATAATTTCATTCATATCTGTAATACAGAGCAACCAGGCAAACAAACTAAATCAATAATGTTAATATACTTCAACTATCCGGTATCTCACTAATCATGTGAGTCTAACAATGTGGAGTATGTTGAGAGGTTAAAGTGCACATTAAACTTTGCATATGAATGAAAGTACTATCACTAGTCCATCAGTTTTCACATATGATCCACGATGCCTTTTCTGCAATCACAAATTCCAAAAACCTTTTCTAATCAAAGTTTCTTCCTCTATTACTGACTAAATTTACCTGAAGGTTATTTACACTCTCTTACTTCAACCTAGTGTGACTTTTCATATATATCTATACAGATATACTGTTTCAGAGACACTGTCCAGATCTGTTAGAAATGTTACCCTCTGTGTGGTGTGTGCACCTTAGTATACTACTAAAATCCAAAAGCTTGTGAATTCCTAAATATTTCTGGCACTGAAGATTTTAAAGGCAGGATCAGGCCCTGTGTGCAAACAGGATGTGCCAGTAGGCTGGTCCTGAAAATATAACTAACCTCTCCCTTGGGGAACTTTCCTTCCTCTTACCTAAAGATGACTTTGACACACAGCCTGAGTATGTACAGAATGGCTATTATCCACCCATGACCAGAAGTCAGTGCAGAACAGTTATCACAAACGACAATCCTCACACCCTAGGTCTGGGACCAATCACCACTCACTTCCTGACCCATCCTATGGCCTGAGACTAATCAGACCAATCACCATTCACTTCTTCAACCTAGTCCCTATAAAGCCTTTACATGCCTAATCTTCTGAAAGACAGCGCTTAGAGCCCCATCTCCCTGTCTCCTTGGTGCTGGTAACAAAACGATTCCTTGTTTAAGGAATCTTGGTGTGTGTCTTTTGCCTGACACTCACCAAAGGAAAGGGTCCCCTGAATCTAGTAACGAATGCATAATATTTTTGACATTAACTAAGTACAATGGCTAACAATTTTTCGGATACCATTTTTTATAACTAGATTTAGGAAACGAAATAGTATGCTTAATTTGTTAAATGGAACAAGGAACATGAACAATTTATTTTTAAAGTTGTATTAGCTTTCATCAACCCTCAATAATACCTATTTAAAATTGCCGTTTAACTTAAAAATCTGTTTTCCTATCAACAGAAAGAAATCATTAAAAAAAAAAACTCCCAAAGGTTTTACTTCCTTAAGGCGTCAGAGGACGCCATTAAACGTGACTGTAAACCCCTAGAACCACGCAGTCGCTAACACGACTGGCTCGCAGGGCTCAGTGAGACGCAGTCTCCTCCAGGTTGACCGCATCACCCGGCCGCTTTCAACAAGAAGCCCGTAGCGTCTTCAATCAGAAAGCTCGACCTGATTTCCTACCCGTCACATACCCAGGTGCTCCGTCGCTCCCGTGCCCTGGAACTGTGGGCGGCAAGCCCGCCCCTCCGCCCTGCCGGCCCGCCCTTCGCCGTCCCCCGGAACGAAGAGGAGGGAGCCGCCGCCAGCACGTCTCCTCGACGTCGCCCCAGTGAACCCCGCCCCTCCGCCGTCCCAAAATGCAATGAGCACCCCCCCACCCCCGCATTTCGCCTCGATCCTTTCAACTTCCGCCCGCTCCTCGCGTGGCTCCTCCGTGGCGGACCACGACTCTCCATCCTGCGTCGCCGGCAGGCGGGCGTCGGCGCGTGTCCCGCCGCTCAGGCCTCGCCAGCCAATCCGCGCCGCCCAAGATGGCCGCCGGCGCCCGCGCGCGGAGGCGTCTGGGAGTTGTAGTCCGACGGGCGCTCTGACGCACTTGGCCTCGGCGGCAGGCGCCATTGTGCGCCGCGCGGGGTGAGTGCGGCCCGACTTGCGCCCGTCGGGGCTGTTCCGGGCGCGTCCGCAGGCGTTCGGAGCCGCTGGTGCGGGCTGGGGCAGCCCGAGGCCCTTCCCTGACACTCCCAGGGGCCCGCGGTCCTGGTTGGCTCCCTCCTGCGGGGAGGGTGGGGACGCAGGCGAGCCGCGGGCCGAGCCCCTGCGGGTGTGAGCCGGGAAGTCCCGAGAGCCGACGGCTGGGGTGGGCGGAGACGACCCCCAGGCGTTTTCCGACGTGGGAGTGGGCTTGTCTTCTCCGTGGGCGGGCCTGGGAGCAGGTCCTGGGCGCTGCCCTCACGCTCGTCCTCCTACCTATTTGGCTACCCAGGACTGTTGATTTTCAAGAGACCAATCGAGAAGGAGGAAGGTATGGCTTCCGGGCTTCCGACGGCCTGGTTCCCTGTGAGTAGAGGCTTCTTTGAGATTCTGAGCCTATCCCTGGACCTTGGTGCGGGCGGGATGGTGGTAGGACCACCTTCCCTGAGATGCCCACCACCCTAGAGCATCTCGGGGCCAGGCGACCTGTTGGCTAGATGGGAGCCACTGCGGGATGCTTAGCTCTCCAAGGGCGCGGTCAGTGTAGATGTCAGGACTTGGAGGTTTCTGATTTATCCAGTAATGAAGTGATTCATCTCTTTCCAACTGGGCTAGGCATTGACAGCTTTAGGCCTGATCGGGCTCAGTTTTAAATGTCAGGAACTGCTTTGGCATCAACCTAGAGGTGACAGGTACACAGGAGAAGAAAAGCTGGCAGGAGAAGTAAGCTAAAGGGGCAGTGAGTGAGAGCTGAAGCCTTGGGTGTGATGATTCAGCTCGGGGAATTCCCTAGTAGGAGCCACACACACTGATTCCAGTGATGGAATCCCCGGGTTAATAAGAATTAGGGAGTTTTTCAAAGAATGAAGACTCGTCTCTGGCCTCATGTATCGTTCTCCTTCCTATGACCAGAGTAGAGTCAAAGGGGCAAGTTGCGTTTCAGAAATGATACACGGGGAATACTCCTAGATCACCTTGTAGAATGTGCCCTGTGGGCAGAATCGGCCTCCCGCTTTTTGTCAGCGAGGGTGAAGACAGCCCCAGCTAAACAAGCACGTGTGGGTTTTAGGAACCAGTGGCCTTTGAAGATGTGACCTTGGGTTTTAGCCCAGAGGAGTGGGGACTGCTGGACCTCCAACAGAAGTCCATATACAGGGAGGTGATGCTGGAGAACTACAGGAACCTGGTCTCAGTGGGTAAGACTGCCTTCATGTCAACAAAGCTCGGTGCTTTGCAGCACGAATGTGGTGCCTTTGAAGTGTGTGTCTGCTTGGGCTCAGGCTGCAGGGATCAGAGTGGAAGTGTTGAGACCCTGGAACCTGAGGGAGAAGTCATTGACTTCTGAAGTTTCATCTAGTCAGAGACCTTGAATACCAGGGAGGGGGTCTGTTAGGGATGTTTTCAGCTGCAGTGGTGGATGCTTACTGTTTTTGTAACAAGAATTCCAGAGGACGTGGTGTCCGTGTCCATCAGCTCAGGAGTATCATCAAAGACCCTGATCCCTTCATCTCTCTGTGGTTAGTGTGAATTTTCCACTAGTAACTGCATGGCTAGTAGCTGCATGGGTTAGTAGCTGCATGGCTGTGACTGCAAGCATCGTGTTTGTGTTCAAGAAAGGAAGGAGGGGAGGGGCAAGTCCGGGCTAGTTTTTTTTTTTTTCCCATAGCTGTCATATTGAGCAAGGCCCCCACAGATGAAACTTCCCTTTATGTCTTACTGGCCGGAACTGGGTCTCATTGCCACTTTTGGCAAGGGCGTCCAGGAAAGCAAGGAGCTGATAGAGGCGATGGGTGGGGTTGTCACTGTCGGAGGTCAGAAATCATGCCCCAGCATGTGCCACGGGGTGGGAGTAGTTTCCTTAATACAGACCCTGTAACTTTTCTCTTTTCCCTTGGGCAGAACATCAGCTTTCCAAGCCAGATGTGGTATCTCAGTTAGAGGAGGCGGAAGAGCTCTGGTCGGTGGAGAGAGGAGTTCAAGATACTTTTTCAGGTGAGAAGCAGGCACATGGGAACACTGGCAGGGAATGGGCCAATTCGTTATTAATCACGGACTGGTGTTTCAGAAAAGAAGGCAGTTGGGGAAAATCCCAGGTGGGGCGTTGTAGTGAGTAATCACAGGCATCCTGTGTCAAGCTCTGAGGTTTTTTGTTTTGTTTTGTTTTTTTGAGAGAGGAGGAAGCAGCATTTTAATTTTATTTCCATTTAGTTGTTTGCACTGGTTGCCTCCCCCTGGACTCAGGACTTGAACCCAAGGGTATGTGACTTGCATCCTTCAGAGGCGATTGACTTAACCGCTGCTCCACCAGGCTGCTCCAAGCTCCAGATTTTTGGCTCTGACCTGAGTCGGTTGCACTACTTGGGTGAATGTGAACTTGTTGTAGTAGTTGATGGCAGTAGTGACTCAACTCTGCGCTCCACTCATTACTGTAGTCCGACCCTACTGTAATTATCAGTGATTGGCATGTCTCTCTGACCAGACTTTGATGTATAAATGTGTGTATGTTTTGGGGACGTCACACAGACAGGTCTTCATTCATTCGGGCGGGTGCACTGTAGCCCACATTTGACTTTTCCTCTTAATGGACATTCAGGGTTGTAGGGAAAAAACTTTCCTGAACACATTTTCTTGCACCTTCAATTTGGTAGGATTTCTAGAAATTAAACTCCTGGATCAACCAAGATGTAAGCTGAAAATCTGATAACCACAAATTGCCATCTACATTCCTGAAAATACATGCGACTTATCTAGTCCACCAGAACGCCTTTCTCCCTTCATTACTGGTGGTTTACAATGATCTTTTTCTTTTTAAAGGAAAGGCGCAGGCAGGAATGAAGGCGTGTAGGCAGGCAGGCAGAAAGAGAGAGGAGGAGGAAGCACCTTCATCCATTTTCATTTAGTTCACTCTGGTTGTTTCTCCCTGAACCCAGGACTCAAACCCAGGGCTATGCGACCTTGCCTTCCTTTGGAGACAATTGACCCAACTGCTATGCCCTTAAAATGGTCTTAAAGGTTTCCTGATCTGACAGGGAAAGATATTCAGTTTAGTTATCTTTCCCTGAAGACGTGTATATCTTCATAAATTTATAAACCACTTCTAGTTTTCTGAGTTCTTTTTTTCATATGTTTGGGGGCTTGGGGATGATTATGCATTATGGATGTTAATACTGCAGATATCCCAGATCCACTATTATCTTCTGCCTTTAATTTCCATAATGAAGTTTTATGATCTCATGTATGTTTCCTTTCAAATCTGGCCTTATTCCTGTTCTAGGTATCGTATCATACATTGGCAGATTAAACAAATACTTTTTTGTAGTCTAGTGTTTTTGATTGGCTATCCATTTATGTGGAGTTTCCTCGTGTGTATGGTGTGGAGCACAAGTTCTCCTTTCAACACTATTTTCTGACTAGGTTCTTCTACTTTCTGGACACACCATTTTGTCCAAGACTGAAGTCCCATGGTTGTTGTCCCGTGTAGGCCTCCTTCTGTTCTCTTGATCTCTGTCTCTGTGTAAACAAAGCTTTATAAATACTGATTCCAGAGAGTGAGATGAGAACATCCCTGCTGGGGTTTTGTGAGGAGCAGCTGCAGTCACATTAAATCAAGCTTGAGTTTTCCTTTTAAGTACTTACTGTTGTATTAATATTTTATAACAAGTTTAGATAAATGGTGGTTCCTCGCTGTTTTTTTTTTTAATTCTTAACTGTTCTCAATCTTCTGGATTGCCAGATGAATACCTACCGTCAACTTGTTAGGGTTCATTGAGAAAAGCCTGTTGGAATATGCATGATATTTGATTAGGTTTAGAAACCCCTCGGAGAATTGATCTATTTGGTTGCATTTTTGTTCCAAGTATATTACACATCAGGCCTGCAAGTACTGTTGGATTTTCACAGTTGCCTTTTTTTTGCTGTTATTTTTAAAGGAAAGTTGCAGGCACAAAGAGAGAAGAGGAAGAAGCACTTTTATTTTTATTTCGTTGTTCACACTGGTTGTTTCCCCCCTAACTGGGACTTGAACCCTCGGGTAGGAGGTCTGTGCTCCTTTGAGTTCTGCTGTCCCCCGCAGGGTGCGCCTCACTGTTGCTTTGATCTGGTCAGATTATTGCTTCTTTGTAGTCTTAGGGAGTTATTCCAGCTGAATGTGTCAAGCTGCTAAGTAACTTCTCTTATTATTTGTAACAGTTTTGTTAGATTTTCATTAAGTTTCTTAGTACAAAGCTATTTTGCCAGCCTGTATAAAGGAGGAGGCACTCGTATTAACATTTTTGTACGGTTTTTGTACAGTCACAGAATTACAGTCATTCAGCCTGGTACTTCCAGGACACTGAAATCATTCAGCTGGTACTTCTAAAAGACTGAAGCTAAGAGTGTGAAGTGTCTCGTTTCTGACTTAAATAGAGTTTCTGGGATTTGATGAGCATGACACTGGATTCTGCTTTGATTCAAATCTGAAAAATAGTCTACGTGTGCCCTGGAGGAGCAGCAGTTAGCTCAGGTGCTGCGAAGGAGCGCAGACCATATACACCTGGGTTCAAGTCCTGGGTCCAAGGGAAACAACCAATGTGAACAAGTAAATAAAAACATTAAATGCTTCTTCCTCCTCTCTTCCTGCCTGCCTGCATGCCTTCTCTGCCACCTGCATCTTTTCTTCAAAAAAAGAAAAGATGTCTGACCATTTCTAATAAAGAAATTGAGGTATAGCCCCAATTTCCCCTGCGGATCACCCCAGGTGATCTTTAAGTGTGTCCTCCTTGGATTCATTAACGGTGATATAGTGGACATAGCCACGGACTTATTTGGGGGATTTGTGCATTGATATTCATAAATTAGTTTGGGGCGGGGGTGCTGACTGCTTGCCAGATTTGTCAGTTTTTGTGTTCATCATGTGCTGGCTTCGTAGAGAACACAGGAAGCACTTCCTTTTGTCTCTGTGCCATGATGCAAGTGACACTGAGTGCCTCCTGCTTCTGGCAGCTTTAGTGTGAAATCTCTGCCCCATCTTGGGTAAGAAGCTTCCAGGCAGAGACACTGTTTGGGGTGGCTGAGAGTAGAACAGGCTGGCACACTGAGGGACTGGAAAGCCACCCCGTGAGCCGGGAGTAAGTAGCTGAGGTGCGCTAGCACGTGAGTTAAATTCAGCAGAGCCGAAGTTAACTTGTGCAGAGAAGTTGAGTTTCATCGAGCAGGTACGGGTGTGACTGCAGAGCTGATTGTGGGTGCTCATGAAGAAGAAACTGCCGCGGCACCGATGGGAACAGGCTGGGAAGCTGAGGTGGCACCTAGAACAGAGTGACAGCGCCTTCCTTGTGGGGGGAACACGGCGGTGGGGTGTGGGGGACACGAATGTATTGGTAGGAAACCTACAGGATATCTGACTTCTTTGACTTGTCAGGAAATCAAGCAGGAGGAGAACCCTACATCCATGAAAGTAGTGACTCTCAAATGTTGCACGAACGTTAGAAAAAAATTTAATCAGGGGATCCTACTGCCGATTTCATCACTTGTGTATCCCGAGAGGACTCACATGGGCTATAGCGACTGTGTGAGATGTAGGGAATAACCTTTATATAAAAGATCATTGATTGAAGACCAAGACTAAACAAGTGTGGTTCCTGCGAGAAAGCCTGCTTTCAGGTCAACTCGCCTTCTTGTAACTTAAGAAAAGCTCTCGAGAAAAACCGAAAGTGCAGAGACCTTAAATGGAGGGAGTCCTTTTCATGAATATTTGATGTGAGAAATCAGACAGAATAAATCCTAGGAATATGAACGTGAGTAGGAAAGGCTCTGGCCTGATTCATTCTGACTTGGGAATCCATACTGCATCCAGAAATTCAGCTGTGTTGGCTTTAGAAAAGTTCTCATACTAGATAATTACATTGAGAATTCTGAAGTCACAAGAATTCTGAAGGTTTCATCGCAGCTCTTACTCAATGCTACAGATGTCATAGACACCGGAGAACATAATCGGAGTTGGGAAGGCTTCCGGGGTCACAACAACTGGCAAGAGAAGCCCTTCAGTAGGAGTCCTCATCATGTTCAGCATCAGAGGACTCATATGAGCACAGGCCCTCTGTGCTGGCAGATCATCATTTAACAACAAACTTACACTGGAGAGAACTGCAGTGAATACCAACAGATAATCTCATCCCATTTTTATATAAAAAAGTCTTGCAGAAAGCCTGCTACATAAAACTTTGATCACATAAGTATGCAAGTACAGCTTGTTATGTTAGCTGACCTGAATGCTAGAACAAATAGGAAATAACATGGCTGACAGCAGGCATCCTCACCTGCGTTTACCATGCCTGCCCCTGGTTACTAACGGAGCATGTGGGTCCTAGTGAACAAATTTGTGGACAGTGGCAGAATGTGATGTAGTCTCGTACTATAGATCACAAAGTATGTGATTCAACTCTTAGACTAGAATCCTGTCAAAGCATGTCTGACAGTCAGGATTCTGGAGTCTTGACCCATCCCCAGGAATGTGAGTTTCTCAGACTTCATGATCCATCCAGCATATTTAATCAGAAACAGAAGAAAGAATAATCTGAAAGCTAATTTTGGGTGAACAAAAATGAAAAACCTACTCTGATGAAATAGAAAATATATAAAAAACAAGCTAAAGGTGTCCCCTGGTGGAGTAGCAGTTGGGTCAGTCACCTCTGAAGGGCACACACACAGGCCACACCCCACTGGGTTCAGTCCCGGATGTAGTAGGAGACAGCAAGTGTAAACTACTAAATGGAAATAAACTGAAGGTGCTTCTTCCTCCTCTCTGCCTGCCTGCCTGGCTCCCTCCATTACCGCCTGAAGCTTTCCCTTAAAAAAACAAAACAAAAAAACAAGCTAAATACCTGTACAGAAGAAACCCCATACAGATATTACACAACCACGTAATTCTCTTATTGTAACACTTTGCATAACTATTGTAATGAGCCAGCTCTATGTACTGGTAAGAAACCATCAAAAGGTATATATGTATTTCTTAAAATATTTCTTTTTGGTCTACCCTGGTGGCATAGCGGTTGAGCACAGTCCACATACATCAGGCCCTGGGTTCACATACCGGGTCCAGCAGGAACAACCAGGATGAACAACTAAAAATAAAATGCTTCCTCCTCCTCTCTCTTCCTGCCTGCTTCTCTCTGCTCGCCTTCATTCCTGCTGTACCTTTCTTTAAAAAAAAAATCTTTCAACGTGTTCTTAACATAGAGGTGCATAATATTGTCATTTTTTCCCCTAAAATATATTTATTCACAAACACAAATATGAATATGTGTCAGTTGGTAATCACTCGGAAGATAGAAACCTGATGGGTTAATTGCTTCTCAAGAAGAAAACTGGACAGGCAGGCGACCCCATTTTTAGAGGTGCCGCCCGTAACTATGGACAGTATCAAACATGCCTCATTCCTGTTGTGTCACCGTCCCTGGTGCGGTTCTTCACATGGCATTGGACTCCGTAATTATCTGTTGAGTATTAGAAGAATGAACAAGTAACAAGATGGAAAGATTTCTCGAAAAATGTAAAGTCCAAATCCCAGGAGAAACGTTAAAATTAATTTTTGAGAGGAGAAATCACCTTTGTAGCTCAGACAGCGAAGACATGATGTAGAGCCCAAGGACTGAGGTTCTTGACCGTGCCAGGGTGGAAGAAAAAAAGAACTAAAGATGCTTCCTCCTCTTCCCCTTCCTTTCTTCCTCACTCCCTCCCTTCTTCCTTAAATGCTGCTTCCTCCTCCCCTTTCCTTCCTGTCTCTTAAAAAAACAAAACAAAACTTTTTTTTTAGAACAAAGTAGCATCTCAAGACTGACCTGGGCCATGAATATTTTCTCTTCCTGTAAAACATCACTTCCATGGAAGGAACACGAGCAGTTTGAACACAGAACACAGGTTGGAATGTGCATGAGTTCTTTCTGCAAAGTGGACATAGTGTTCTTTTCAGCGAAGAACAAAATATGGAAAATGTTGAAGAGAAAATATGTGTAGCTCAAAATAATTAACCACCTTTAAAAAAAAATAGTGTTCTGCAAACCAGTTAAAGGGAGAAGAGTTTGGTGACATGACAGGTCGCAAAATAAATGCAGAAACTAATAGCTTTGGTTTATACTAGGAAGAACCAATTTAACATGAATGGAGGAAAGATTGTAGTAACACCTTTGTGAAATCACGCATAAGAATAGATTATTGAGGAATGCATGCGACTCTGTTTAAAGACGGGTGGGACATGGAGGACGTGAGTATGTAAAGCCCTGACTTGACTAAAAGTAGATGAAATCCCTCTAGTCCCGAGTCACCCCAGTCAGCAGCCCCTGGGGAGGTGCTCCTGAGAGGGAGAAGGGCTGCAAGTGCCTGACCTGGCTGGTCTGGGAAGAGCAGGTGGGGTGTAGACCGGGTGCCCTCTCCCCATGACCAGCACTTCAGGCTCTGCTCAGGTTCCAAGTGGAAGACATGCCGGCACCTTTGCAGCCTCATCATTCAGTCCTCCCGTGGCCGATAACCTTGAGACAGTTGGAATGCCAGTGAGGTTTCTGGGATTTGACAGAAATACGGGAAAATCCAGACAAAAGGCTGAAAGATCCAGATTTCCTGGTAAAAATCACATAGCAGCTGCATTGACTCCGCCAGTACTGCTTGAGCACCTTCTAAAAGGCTGGGGACGTGATCGGGTGGTCCTGGCCACGGGTAGGTGGTAAGGCCCCTCTGTCATCGGGCCTACCTCTGTTCGTGCCAGGGCAGCCAGTAGCTTGTGTGGCTGATTAAATTCAAAAGCACGGGCACGCCCTGCTGGCCTAGCAAGTGAGGCCCCCAGACGTCGTCTGCATAGATCCCAGGGTCCCAGGTTCGAGACCGGGGTGGGGCTAACAACCAAGACACACAGCTAAGTCAGATAAACGCTCCTTCCTCCTCTCTTGCTACCTGCCTGCCTACTCACCTTCACTCCTGCCTGGACCTCTCATTTAGACATAAAAGTTCAAATGGACACCGTGAGCTTACCAGTTCCTCTGTGGCCCTGGTCACCTTCCGGGTGTCCATCGGTCCTCTCTGGTTGACGGCTGCCACGTGAGACAGGACTCTCCCTGGCAGTGCGGCTCTGCCGTGGAGAGGTGTGGCGTGTGAGATGCAGGCTGCTGTTGAGCATAGTGAGACAGTGGGATGTGCTGGGTGGGGAAGTGAGGGTGGGTGCTGGGAGGTGATAGCTGAGCCGAGAGTTGGATGGGGAAGGTGCACAGAGGAAGATGCTGGGAAACACTACCAGGCAGTGAGTGACAAGTGTGACAGTCTTTGGAGGAGTCAGATGGTGAGTATGGGAAGCCTCCATCCAGCCCCGGGCCCAGGCCTCAAGCCCACGGCTATGTGGTTTATTCCTTTAGAGGCAATTAACCTGCTGCTACTCCACCAGGGCCCATGGGAAGCCCACTAAGGGTATGAAAGAACAGGTCTGGATCCCAGCTGCTGTGGTCCCCCGTGTGGGCGGTGGGCAGGACCCCAGCCTCTGCGCATGCATTTCCAATGTAGAAGCTGGATGGTGCAGCTTCTGACCTGTGGCAGAACAAAGCCCAGGTCCTGCAGGGAGGGTGCTTCATGAACAGTGTTTCCAAGATTTCCACATAAAGACGCCTTTGGCAGACGCCTCTGTGTCTGGCACTGGGATTTCGACACATGAGACCCGCCTGGCAGCCTGGCAGCAGCCCAGTGGTGGACACACACCTCGGAGGTGATGTCTCGTCACAATGCGCCGGCAGAGCTGACATGTGCGGGGAGAGGAGAAACGATGGAGAGCTGGGGCGTTCTGGACGAGGAGGGGGAGCCTGTGTGCACAGGGACGAGGGCAGCGGAGGCGAACAGTCCTGGGCCTGCCTCCCAGCAAGCTGTTAGAGGGTCACTTGGTGCTGGTGGACGGGTAGCCCCGCTCTCCCGGGTTCAGCGCAGTCGCTGGGAAGCTGACAGCGCGCCCTGGGAGGGAAGGGACCGGCAGCCTGTGAGCTTCACTGGACCCTGCACTGGACCCTGGTACCTGGTCACTTCGGGGAGAGGGCTGAGGTGCCAGACGATTAAGCCACTGCTCAGAGGCTCAGTGATTTTGTATCTTTATACAAAACTGCACTAGACGGGGTTGCAGGTGAGGGGGCTAAACTGCCCCAGTGCCCTGGGGCCATTCAGATGGCAGTTGAGTCAGTACTCAGAGCCACCCCCAGTGGGGTGCCCATGCAGTTCCGCTCCTGCCCACCCGTGCACTTAGGTTCCAGCTTCTCTGTGGAGCGAAGTGAAGCCTTTCCCGGAGCCGACGACAGTGAGGACAGGACGGACCTTGGAGTGTTTGGAGAGCGGTACAGGGAGGACAGATTTATTAGAGGGGTGAGGCCCCCGATGATGCTGGTGGGCCACGCTCATCACCGCGTGGCCCCTCCGAAGTGTTTGATGGCAGCTGCGGAGCCTGCCTCGGCCAGAAGGCCGGACACGGGTGCCCGGGGCCTGAGACCAGGAGCAGCAGCTGAATTCTTGGTGTCCGCACGCAGGCTCTAGGGCTCAGAACAGAGTTTTGCGTGAGCGCACACAAGATCTTGAGGGGCATCCTGGTGCTCCCAAGGTGCTGGCAGGAGAAGAGGAAATTAGGGACGGGCGCAGCAGTGGGGGTGGTTAGAATGGCAGGCCCCTGGCCTATGTGGGGAGCCAAGGACAGAACGCAGATTTCAGAACTTAAACCTGGATTGTCAGTTTGCCGCAGGCCAGCCCACCCTCCACACCCTCTCCTGACAGCAGCATGCGAGGGGCTTCCGGAGAGAAACCCAGGCTTGAGCAGGGCACGCGAGGGCGGCAGAGCCAGCAGCCTGACGCTCCGAGCAGGAGTAGCTTCCAGCTTGGGGGACACGCCTGCCATCAGGAAGGGCTGGAGACAGTGTCCCGCTGTGGCCACCGGAAAAGTGTCTGCTTCTCATTCCGTCTGCCGCCCAGTTTCACACATAGGGATGCGAGCGGGTCCCCAGGGCTCCACCGCCCCGCGGTGGGGGACGGGGTTCTGCTGGCTCCTGGCCGCAGGTCAAGTGCCGGTGCTCATTCCCCAGGTCGGGGCGGCCCCAGGGTCCCGTGCACCCCCTGCACATGCATCCCGGGTCCGCCCCGGTAGAGCTGAGCTGACCACGGTTCTCACAGCCCTACACGCGAAGCTGTGGGCCCATCCCCACCTCCCCTGCCCTCCCCGTGTTTCTAGACCACTGTTAAGTCTGAGTGGAAGCAGGTCACGGCCGTGGTTTTTCCTTTATTTTTTTTAAGGAAAGGTACAGACAGGAGTGGAAGCAAGTAGGCAGGAAGAACCATTTTTATTTTATTTCCATTCGTTTGTTCACACTGGTTGTTCCCCCCAGACCCAGGACTGGAACCCAGGGATGTGTGGTGGCCTGCCGATGTGTTTCTTTAAGGAGTTCATGAAAATCACCTTTAGCGTTTCTTCTTGGAGTTGTTGGCAGCTTTCTTGCTTCCTGTTGCTGGTGTGGCCTGGGCACTTCCGGCGCGGCCTCGGCACTTCCGGCGCGGCCTCGGCACTTCCGGACCACCTCGGGTGCCCTGGGCCACCCGCAGCCTCTTCCCTCCCTTCTCCGCGGACCGCTGTGGGGCTGGTGTCTCCACATGTCTTCATGTGAAGCATCGAGGCCTCTCCTCACCCTGGCCTTCTGTCCCTGTATTTCCTTGTGTTTAGATGTAGGTGACACGTCAGCGTTCACCCCACCGATGTGTACGGTTTAGTGTTTTTCTACATTTAGTGTTTGGCAGTCGTCACCAGCCACTCATTTTAGAATATTTTCATCTCCAAACGAAACCCCCGTGTCCTTTCTGTCACCACCACTCCATCCCCTCAAGCCCCTCGTCTCCTGGAAATAGCCCCGCTGCGTTCTGCCTTCATGAACGTGTTTGTTTGGGAACTTCCATGTGAATGGGGTCACGATAGCTGACCTTTTGCTTCTGGCTTTCACGTGGCGGTGTCATCCGCGCGGTAGCATCTGTCAGCCGTTTTTCCTTTTTGTCGCCAAAGAGTCTTCCCTTGTGTAGACTTCCCTTTGCTCTCCATCTGCATCTGATGATTTGTTTCCACTTTCTGAATGTTATGAAAGAGAAGTGCTGCCATGAACCAGAACCATCTTGGGCAAGCTTCTGTATGGATCTGTTTTCCGTTCTCTTGGGTGTTTACCTATGACAGGAGCTCCTGGTCATAATGTATGTCTTCATGTAACTTTTGGGGCATGGGTTTTCCCACCAGCAGTGCACAGGCCTGCCAGTGTTTCCACGGTATCCCCTCCCCTTTGAGAACAGCACCCGGCGAGCATGGACTGGTGTCTCGCCCATGGCCTTCATTTGCATCCCCTGGAGCCCGCGACACTGAGCGACTCTGAGTGACTCTTCTCGGGCCTGCTGGCTATCTTGTCTTGCTCCTCCTTTGACTTACAGAGCGTCCTGAGGTTCATTTGGACCAACAGTTGGAGCCTCTTTGTGTCGGGAATCCCCCGATGCAGATCGAAGTTGTCGAAGTCCTCACGCTGAACCAGGAGGTGGCTCGCACCCGGAACGCTCAGATCCGGGCTCTCTACGCTGAAGATGGGGACCGGGGCCCAGGCATCTCCACGGAGCCCACTCAGCAGCTGGGCCAGTGTCCCACTGACCCAGAGGCCGCCCGCCAGCGCTTCCGGCACTTCCGCTATGAGGAGGCCGCGGGGCCCCGGGAGGCCCTGGCCCGGCTGCGGGAGCTGTGCCGCCGGTGGTTGCGGCCCGAGGTCCGCTCCAAGGAGCAGATGCTGGAGCTGCTGGTGCTGGAGCAGTTCCTGGGCGCGCTGCCTGAGAGGCTCCGGATCTGGGTGGAGTCCCAGCACCCAGAGGACTGCCAGGAGGCAGTGGCCTTGGTGGAGGATGTGACCTGGATATCTGAGGAGGAAGGTGAGCACAGTGGGAGGGTGGGGAGAAGGACGCTCTCCAGGGGGCATCTTAGAGGATGGGGACAGAAGAGCCCTGGGTTTCCTAGAGGATGGTGGAGGGCAAGACCCTACTGAAGCCCCTCATGGGCAGATGCTTGTTTCTCTGAGGAGCCTCCTGCCCCAGTCACCACACCTCTCAGTGACATTCGCTCATCTCTGCTCCCCTTCTCGCCCTGTTCTCTGTTTGCTGCCTCACTCGTCTTAAAGTTTAGTCATCTAGCACCTGCTGCCCCTGGAACTCGGGCATCTTTCCCACTGCCTTAGGACCACACTGCCCTTTTCCTTAGGGGAACATGGCAATTTCCCAAGGGCGCTGCCTTCTGCTTCCTTCCGCTGCAGACCTGCTGTCCTCTCTGATGTGTGGATGTGCTCAGCAGCTGTGGGACCCTGCCCCTCATCCGTGTCAGACTTCGGGGCTCTGGGCTTGCAGGGAGGGTGTCCCTGCCTGCAGTGTCTCTTCTAAACGTTCCAACAAGAGCCTCCTTGGTTCTGATGGACTGACTTTGGGCCCCGTGAGCATATCTGATGCAAACGTGTTGCCAGGAGGAAGCGACGGTTGGGAGGCCAGCCTGTGCCACGTGCATGCCCATGATGGTGGCGGTGGGTCGGTTAGACACCACGGTGGCCACGTGGGGACACGGGAGAGTCAGCCTGTGGGAAGCGCAGAGAGGACGGGGCAGCTGCCTCGGGAGAGTGTCCGGGTCCAGAACTTCCTGAAGACGGAGCGCGTGCACTCAGGGCTCTCGGCAGTGGGGATGCCCATGTCCGTGGTCCTGCAGGCCCGCACCCAGCTGTGGGGTTTGAGCATGGACTCTGCGGGGGGTCTAGGCAGGCAGCTGTGCCAGTGAGAGGGAGAGTGAGCGAGAGGCGCGTGCAGAGCCTGGGCTGCCCTCGACTGAGCTGCTGGCCCCGCAGCTGACTGGCCTCATGCTGCGCTCCTCTCCTAGCCGTGCCTGCCCAGGGCCCTGCCCACGTGCTCGAGCCAGCGGCCCAGCGAGAAGAGGACGAGGATGATGTGGCCCCCGGGCCCGCGAGGGAGCTGCCAGAGGTGAGTCAGGTGCCAGCTCTTCCGGTCACGGCATCCCTGACGGGTCCTTGTACTGCAGTCACTGGCTTCACTGGAACCAAGAAAGGGCACAGGGAGCAGCAGCCAGGAGTCGCCCCGAGGAGGACGCGCTGAGTCTTCACAGACACGCGACAGGCGGAGCAGGTGCAGAGCTGGCCTGTCGTGCTGACCGCGGCCTCAGGAAGCAGGGCCGTGCAGTGGTGTGTGGCAGTGACCCGGGGCTGCTGCTCTCAGTGACCTGCAGCGGACTCGCTATTGCGAACTGGTTGCCTCTCATGCAGTGAGTAGTCAGGCTGCATCCGGGCTTCCAGCGATGAGGAAACTCTGGCCCAGTCTCGTGGCCTCTTTATCCCACTCCTCCTCAGACAGGCTCTGTCCTATTTTATTTATTTTAAATTTTTTAATTATTTTCTATAATTTCATATTTTTAATTTTAGTTATTTAATTTGATGTTTGTTTTGGTTTTTCTCTCCTGCCCTGGATCTTGAAGCCACGTCCTTGGCTTCACATGGGTCTGCTACTCTGGTCTTTGTTGGCGAATTCCCCGCCCACCCCAAGCCAAGGGCGGTGATGGGGTCTAGCTTCTGAAGGCCCAGTCAACTCAGAACTCATCACCCCACAGGGTGAGCAGTCTGGGTGATGAGCCCACGAGGCAGGCCCATTCCTCCCTGTGGCGGGTCTGTTCCTGAGGGGGCAGCTTACCAGGATGCCATCCCCATGGGATATTGTGGGGAACGGCGAGTGGATGTGGGTGAGGAGGCAGATGACCTGCGGCATCAGCTCTCTTACCGAGGAAGGGGCTCGTCTCCAGCCTGGGCCACCTCTGGCTCTGTGAGACAGGCCTGCAGGACCTCTCGGGGTTCCAGGTTGGTGCTTGTAAGCGATCCCTGAGCACGGGTATCCCCGGAACAGCCAGCTCTGTCACAGTGTCCCCGCCACCTTCATGCTGTCATCAGCTCCCTGACTTTTGCTGAGCAGACACAAAGCGTATGACATTGCAGGAGCAGGTGACCCTCTTGGACGTGACGGTGAACTTCAGCAGGGAAGAATGGGGGCTTCTGGACCCGACACAGAGGAGCGAGTACCACGATGTGATGCTGGAGACCTTCGGGCACCTGGTCTCCGTGGGTGAGGCTGTGCCCACCTGTCCACCCCTCCAGGACTGGGACGCAGAGGCCTTGAGTCAGCAGGGCCTTATGGCCTCAGGGGGGCGCCCTAGTGGGGAGTCACAGCCTCGAGTCCAGCAAGGCCTGGCTGCTCTCTGCCGTGCGGGCGTGGAGGCGGGGGCCCCATCTTCACCTCCATCCCCTCAGTACCCTCTGCTGCTGCGCTGTTTTCCAGCCTCTCCTAGGTTCAGACTGTCGCCCCGTTTCAGCACTTTCACCCCACCTTTGATAGAGCCACACTTTCTGTGTCTTCCAGGTTGGGAGACTACACAGGAGAGCAAGCAGTTAACTGCAAACTCTGACCCTGCTGAGGAAGAACCAGCCCAGGGCCTGAAGGTGGAAGACTCGTCCGGGGCCGGGGCGTGGACCTCCCCCTCCCGAGGGGTCTCCCAGGGTGGGGCCCCGGCAGTCTCAGATGCAGCCTGGAAGCCAGTGGGGCATCTTCCTCAGGGGAGACCCCAGCGTCAGAAGCAGCTCTTCAAGAGCCCCAGGTCCCAGGCAAGCGCTGGCCTTGGGACAAGCCACGCGTCACCCCAGAAAACTGTTCCTAGGAAACGTCTGTGCAAACATGGCTTGCGGGTTAAACACGTGACACACACCCCACGTGTAAAGGTCCATCAGAGGAGCAGCGCGACGGGGACAGACGCGGGCAGCAGTGGTGGCGGGCGAGCGCTGGCCCCGAGCCCGCAGATCACTTTCACACGGGCGCACAAGGGGAGCCAGGCCGGCCAGTGCAGCGAGTGCGGGAAGACCTTCCGGAACCCGCGGTACTTCTCTGTGCATAAGAAGATCCACACGGGCGAGAAGCCCTACGTGTGTCGGGACTGCGGCAAGGCCTTCGTGCAGAGCTCTTCCCTCACGCAGCACCAGAGGGTCCACACGGGGGAGAGACCCTTCGAGTGTGGCAAGTGCGGGAGGACCTTCAACGACCGCTCGGCCATCTTCCAGCACCTGCGGACGCACACGGGGGCCAGGCCCTACCCGTGTCGGGACTGCGGGAAGGCGTTCCGCCAGAGCTCGCACCTCACCCGGCACCAGAGGACTCACACCGGCGAGCGGCCCTACCGCTGTAGCAAGTGCGGAAAGGCCTTCACCCAGAGCTCGCACCTCATCGGGCACCAGAAGACGCACAGTGGGGCCAAATTCAGGAAGAAACCGCCTCCCTCCTAGCCCTCCAGCCGCCCCTGAGGTGCCTGTTCGCCTCACCCTGCAAGGAACCAAGAGCCAGCCTGGCCCGGATGCCGCCCAGACATGGAAGGAGGCGCTGGGCGATGGTTCCGACCAGACGTGGAAGGAGGCCCTGGGTGATGGTTCCTAAGAGCAGAGGCCCCAGCTGGGAGGCCCTGCCCAGTGAGGAGGGGCTGGTGCAGCGCTGCGCAGCGAATGCAATGCTTGCAAAAGCGGATTTCAGTGTCCACTCACTTGATTTGCTGTTGTATTTCTCATTTGGTCATAAAAATGACATGAGTGAAACTTGAAAAATGCTTTATTATAATGTCAGTTTTAAACGTTGGTAACCAAAAATTCTGTGCACTGATATATTTGTAGTAAAGTATTTATGTATATGGACAAAGACTAAAAGACAACAGGGATAAATAAACTATTTTCTGTGATAGAATATTTTCCCCATGTATTTAATATTTTTACATTGAAAATTTTCTATTTAAAATAGGCATTGTTGAAATGGTGGCGGAGCCCCCTGGACCATGGGGAAGGACACTTGGTGATGTGGGGATGCAGGGTGTGCTGAACTATAGCTAAGAAATGGGGAACCTGTACATAGGAAATTATTTTAATGTGTAGAATAATAACTATAATAAAAAAAATTTTAAAATAAAAAAGCTAGGGAAGAGAGACTGCAAAAGTAAGAAGAAAGAAATACCAAAGTAAATAAGTAAATCATCCCCCCAACAAGCAGCGCAATAACTACACAGCTGGTGTCACCTCTTGTTGCTCTGTGACAAAGCACAGCAACAAATGGAAGCAGGACCGTGGGTTAGAGATTGGAGAACAAAGAATATAGGGAAGAGATTAAAGGGGCTTCAACCCATCTCCTAGAAGAAATCGTGAGAATTATGGGTCAAACAGTAAACCTTCATATCTTTTCTTTATATGTCAAACTAGGTTTCTGTACCCTACTGCGGTTAAAGTTTGTTTACACTCAGTTTTCATAAGATGTAATGTTTTCTCTCCAATGAATTAAAACATTATTTCTAAAATTATTTTTGTAAAAAGCATCGTTGAAACCCAAGGGAGGGGGCTGCAGCTTCTGCCCAGCCTCTCACCCCCACCCCACTCCCACCCAGACTCGACTGTGCAGCCCAGTGCAGGGCAGATCCGCAGATGGACATGCAGGTGTTGGGAGGGGTGGCAGGGCTGGTGCTCGGTCCCATAGGGCACCGTCACCGCGTCAGCAGTCCTGGGAGACTGTGTTGTGAGGAACATAGTCACCCCGTCCATCACTGCGTTCTGTCTTCACAGACTTTTCTCAGCCTCAGGAAAAAGTAAGGACTCCTGCCAGCCCCAGCTTCATCCACCCCTCCCTGCCTTTGAATTCTCTCCCTTTCAGTAGAAAATGCCCTGCCTCATTTGTTCTCATTGCTCCCACAATTTGGACCCCCCACCCCTTCACTTCTCCAGTAGGCTTCTGGGAGACCCACTTCAGCCCTGCTCAGACCCCTGTGTTCCCAAGACCTGAGAGCTCTTCTGGGGCTCCTGCTGGAGGTACGTGGAGGAGAAGCTGCAGGCAGACAGGTCTGCAGAGCTGTGTCCTCAGTGAAGAGAAGTGGGCTCATCAGCTGAGCTTGGGGTCAGGCTGTATATACGGGTGAGGAGGGGTGAGCAGATGACAGCATAGTCCGAGGTCCTTTCCTGGGCAAACTGCTTGTGTGTCTTATCTTCCTTCAGATGCCCCTGTGTAGGAGCAGAGATCTGGCCTTAACTCAATGGGATTACTTTTTTTATAACATAATTCACCCTTTGAAGGAATACAGTTGAGTGATTTTTGGTATATCCATGTCTGAGCAACCACCACCGCTATGAAATTCAGAGCATTTTATTACCCCCAGAAGAAACCCTGGAGTCATTAACAAGTCTGTTTTCTCTTTCTCCAGCTCTAGGCAAACAGCCTCTATGCATTTATCAGCCTATTCGGAGCATTTCATAACAGTGGGGTCCCACAATGTATGGCCTTCTGTGTCCACCTCCTTCCCCTGAGCAGGTCTTCATGGGTCATCAACTGTGCTGCATGTTAGAACGTCATTCTTTTTTATGGTCAAATACCCCACCAGATAGAGCATATTATGTTCATCCATTCTCTAGTTGATGGGACATTTGGGTTAACAAGTTGGGATTCTGCCCAGATATTATGATGATAAAACAGAAAGACAAGGACAAGAAGTACTGTGATGGGCCATGAGTCTAAAGTGGGCTTGGGACGAGTGTGAAGAGGTGCTGGGTCAGCCTAGAGTCTGGCGGGGTTGACGTGTTGAGAGCAAGGGTCCCAGGCAGTGAGCACAAAAGTACATAGTGGGTTTGGGTGCTGGGTAGACACGGGAAGGGTACTGCATGGGCCAGAGGCAGGTGAAGGAACCGCCGTGACAGCAGAAATGAGGACAGGACGATGTACAAAACCTCCTTCAAGTGAACTGACATTTGTCAGGGTGGTACAGGAGAAGCCTGGATGTGAAAGGGAACAGCTGGTGATAGCACCAGGACAGTCAGCAGTGTCGTGGTCTCTACTCACTCACCAGTTTTAGGAAAGATTTGAGGCTGTGGATAGTTTCACATCAGAATGATACCCAGTTGACTGCCTCAGAAGGTCGGAGAAATTGAAGCAAATGGAAGCGCTCCCACTCGGTGTAAATTAGGATGAGTCGATACAGGATGTGAAGAGATGATGTGGGCTCCCATCTTCCACCCCCATGGAATTCATGCCAGTAGACCCATCGTCACATTCATGAATGTGCCGTCAAGACTCAGGGTGTGTCTGAATCTGCTAGGGGATCACAAGAGACAGTGAAGCCCCCAAAGATGTCCATTCCCTGGAACCTGGGAATATGGTGCTTCGCATGCCAAAAGCAACTTCATGGGCGTGATTACAGATTTTCACACAGGAAGATGATCCTGGACTCTGAATGAGCTCAACTTCACCCCGGGGTTATCCAAGGGAGACAGAAGGGTCTGAATAAGAGAAGACTGACAAAAGCAGAGATCTGAATGATGCAGGGCCCAAAACCAAGGAACATGAGCTGGAAAAGGCAAGGAAATGGGTTCACTCCTCCAGACCTCCAGAAGGCATGCAGTCCCGGTGACACGTGGATTTTAACACAGGGATGACTCCTGGCCTCCAGAAACTCATTGCTCATCCTCAGGTCTCTACATTTGTGGTAATGTTTCTGCAGTTAATAGATGAATGGAGGGGAAACCCATATCCATTGAGCAGTCATATTTCACCTCAAAATCCCCAGCCCTAGGCAAACATCAATTTATTTTCTCTATGAATTAGCCTGTTCTGAATTTGAGATATATTCTCAGTTGCTTCTGGGTGAAATGACATATCTGGGGTTCACTTCAAAATAAGCAAGGTGGGTGGGAGGGGTGGGTAGATTAAATTTTAAACTCAGAATGCTGTCAATGAAGCTGGCTGGTGCATGAGGTTTCCTCACTATTTTGTATGTCTGAAATTTTCTATACTAAAAACAAGGCTTTTATTAAATCACAGTGAAAAGTCCCAAAGCCGGCACTATTAGTGGGCTCCTGGCCCAAGGAGGATCCTGTTACTGAAGAGGGTCCCTTCCATCTTTCTGCGCTGCCATTCTCAACATGTCAACTTTGCCTCTTGGGATGGTTCCTTTATGGCATGGAGAAACTGTTCCTCTATCACATACAGAGGACATTGTCCAGAGGCATATAAAAGGGTACACTTTTTTTTTCCCCCCCTTTTTTTCTTTTTTTTTTAAGCGGAAGGAAGGCAGGAATGAAGTCAGGCAGGTGGCAGGCAGGCAGAGAGAAGAAACATCTTCATTTAGTTTTTCATTTTAGTCGTTCCCTCTGGTTCCGGGCCACGAACCCGGGTGTCTGGGCTGTATGTGGACCCCTCCCCAGGCACAGGCTTATGTCCCTGAGTCCCCAGGACACCACTCCAGGTCCAATTTTAAAAGCAGTGAACTTCCCCAGAAACTCCCAGCAGACTGGTCATTTCGCCTTGAGCCCACTCCATCAAGCCTCTCCCTCTGGACCTTCTGGAAGAGTGTGCAAAGTGCAAGGTCGGGTAGACAGTATGAAGCGGGCAAATAAGAGGTGATGGCCGCTAGGTAGCAACGGTGGAGGTCAGGCAGGGAAAGCCGCTCACGCTGGCAGGAGCGCCCCAGAAGCAAGAGCAATCCAGGTGCCAGCGCCGCCTCAGCGTCGAGCCGGCCGAGCGGTCCCGGGAAAGGGTCGCTGCGGTCCCGCCGGCGCCGAGTCCCGGACTCGAGCTCCACTCTCAGGTGAGGCCGCATATACGACGCAGAGGGACCACACTCGATGGCGCCTCTGCCGCCACCGGCCCCAAACTCAAGACTTGCTCACTAACAGCCGCTTCCCCGTTTCGGATCCACGAGGACGGTGGGCATGCGCCCCAGGCAACCACCGAGGAAGGCCCATCTCGCCGCCGGGCTCCACGAGGGAAGCGGGCGCCGCCGCCGTCCCGCCGCTCGCTCCCTTGGCCGCGCCGACGTCCGGCCACGCGGATTCCGGGCGAACCGCAAGTCGCGGTCCTCATCGGGGTCCACGGCTGCTGCTCGACGGGTCGAGGCGGGCGGGAGCCACGACGAGAGCACGAGGAGAGCGTGGCTCAGACGGTCCTGCTGGGCGCCCTCGGCCGAAGCTGAGGCGGCGCGAAGAGGATCGAACTGGCCACCGCCCACCACGCGGGGCGGCGAAGAAAGCCGAAGCCGCTACTACGGTCGCGGAGCAACGGCCCGACGCGCGGCCCCCTGGGACTTGTAGTTCGCGCTGAGCGCACTTCCGCCGCCTACCGGACGCGCGGGTGCGGAGCAACGGCCCGACGCGCGGCCCCCTGGGACTTGTAGTTCGCGCTGAGCTCACTTCCGCCGCCTACCGGACGCGCGGGTGCGGCTTGAAGCTGTTGGTCTCACAGCTGCCGCTGCGACCGGGTAGGCGGGCTTCGACCCCAGTTCATCGCCGACCACTGGGAGCGCTGTGTGAAGGCGGGCGTCCGCTGCCTGAGACCCTTCTGGCCCCAGAAGCGGGGCTTCTTCCCTGGTACGTGAGCCTGGGCTCGGTTGAAGGGAAAGCTTGCTTCCAGGTGGGGCAGAGCCGACGGCGCCTGAGGCCTGCGGGCCCAGGACCTGTGTGAGATGAACCTGCGAGTGGTGGGGAGGGAGAGGGACGGAGAGGGACGGGGAGGGACGGGGAGGGAGGGGGGGGGGGGGGGGGGGGGGGGGGGGGGGGGGGGGGGGGGGGGGGGGGGGGGGGGGGGGGGGGGGGGGGGGGGGGGGGG
>RJWH01002510.1:84958-162880 GCA_004363575.1 Solenodon paradoxus | reverse complement strand
ATGGGTGTTCCCCACCCTTGCCTTGGATACCTCCAGACAAGGAAGGAGAGATGGACAGAGGCAGTGGGAGATTCCCTGGATGGCCAGGAACATCGGGACATATAGCATCTTGGGCCCTCTTGTGTGACGTTTGTGTGTATGTACCTGGTGGAGAGGATGGGTAGGGTGAGGAGTGCAAAGTTGGGAACTTGTTTAGGGCCTCCACTGTGGGAGCAGAGGCCTGGGGCGAGGGCAGGGAACTGCCAGACAGGAATTACCTTGACAGAGAGAAAACCTCTCCGCTGAGAAGTTGAGGGTGGATGCAGGCTTAGAGGAGTTTGTGCCTGGGAGGTGAAGGAGTCCAAGATCATACCTTTGAGTGAGTTAGGAGGTAAGGTTGTCTGCATGGAGGGAGAACGGTGACGGGGCGAATGAGGACTTGGATCTGTAGGGGTAGCAGGAGCCCGCAGAGAGGGCAGATTGCACAGAGCACCCAAGTGAGCAAGACTGAGCAGTGGACCTGGGATGGATGCTAAGAAAGAGGGCCAGGCCAGGGGTGTCCGGAGCAATAGGCGGAGAACCAGGATGCGGTGTGCTTCGAGTCATCGTTCCTGGCCATGCGCCCCCGGTTGTTTTACTCAAGCTCTTTTGCCTCAGTTTCCTTATCACAACGTGGGGCAGTACTGTTGCTGCTCCCCATTGTGTGGTTGCAGGAGGGTCATACGTGTGATTTCAGGCGAAGTGTGGGATGCAGCACCTGCTTCGGGTCAGTTGACTCTGAGGGATGAAGAGCCAGGGGAGGAGGCTGAGGTCAGAGGCCCCTTTCTGTTTTAATTCACTTTTTTGACTTAGAGCAGCTCTCACATTTACCAGGGCCTTGCGCCTTATTTCATTGTGAGCTACCTGTTTGTACCTGTCACTTTCTCCTCTTTCTCACAGGTCTACATTTTAATTAGAGACACTTGGATACAGTTTTGTGTATTAAATAATAATAATTCTGGTACAATTTGTATTGAATTTACAAATTAAATTTAGGGGGAGTTTCTTTGTTTTTTAACAGTGTTTGGTTGGTGTTCAGATCTCAGATAGAATCAGCCTCCTTCACACACTCCATTTGCAGGAGCTTTGGCAAGATTTACTGAAATTGAAAAATGCAGCCACACTTTTGACCTTGCAGTTCTTTCTACCTCTTGGCATTTATCTTTCAGAAATACACAAGTGTGCAAAAACATAAGCCCATTTTTTGCTAGCAAAACAAAACAGAGTGTAGCTAAATATTCATCGAAATAAATAACAGTACATGTGTAAAGTGGACTGTCAGACATCGTGTGAATGGATGCAGTTGATATGGATATGTCAGAGTCCAGAGGAAAATGTAAGAGAAAAAGTGGTCCATTAGGATATTACTGATTCCATGTGTGTGCATGTGTAAAGATGAAGCGTATTTTAAATTATAAAATATAAAGGAAACATGTTTTTAGATATAAAACATTTCTTTAGAAAGAAATGCAATAAATCATCATTCCCTTTTGAAAATAGGATAAAAGATCTGATTTTGCATCTTGTACCTTTGTCATCATGAATGTTTTTTCTTTTAAAAAATAATAACCGTTATGATTGTGATGATGTTTGATAAAGAAATAAAATATTTTTACTCTTTTCAAGAGTAAACTGTTGTTGATTGGTTGTTAACTGTTGCGTGGGTTTCAGGAAATGATTTTTTTTTTTTTAATTAGGAAAGGTGCAGGAATGAAGGCAGGTAGGTGAACAGGCAGGAAGAGAGAGGAGGAAGCTTTTTCTTTTTTTTAAGGAAAGTTGCAGGCAGGAATGATGGCGAGTAGGCAGATAGGCAAGAAAATAGAGAAGGAAGTTTTTTAAATTTGTTTTTGTTCACATTGGTGGTTCCCCCTAAACCTGGGATGAGAACCCATGTCCTTGGGATGTATGTGAACTGCGTTTCTTCAGAGGTGGCAGACCTAACCACTACTCCATGGTGTGCCCAGGAAAGGATTTTTAAAGGAGACCATGCTGAGAATAGAAGAACATGGCTTTGGTAGGCAGAATAATGAACCCAACTCTATCCACATCCGAATCCTCAAAACCTGTGAATGTATTAGGTTACTGAAAGGTTTTTTTCTGAGCTCCGCGAGGAAAGAAAGTCAATTAGACAAAAAGTTGAATAGCCAGGGCTTTATTGGGGTTTGCGCACCCGAGCGAGGTTCTCCGGTCCGCAGAACGGAGGCCGGGGAAGTCGCGCCAGAACAGAGGGAAGCGCGATCTTTAAGCAGAAGAATTTCGCGGGCTTCATACGTCGCGACTGGGGATTGGTCCTGTGATTCCAGGTGTGGTTTCATCAGCTTCCTTTCCCACCCCCCACCCCACCCCCGGGTATGGCCGCCATTTTGTCCTTCTGGGCCGCCATTTTGTCCTTCTGGGCCACCATTTTGTCCTTCTGGGCCAGCCTAACAGTTACATGGCAAAAGGTCTTTGCAGCTATGACTAAGTTAAGGATTTTAAACTAGGGGAATGATCCAGAATTATCTGGGTAGGCCCAAAGTCTCATAAGAGTCTTGGTAAGAGGGAGGCAGGGATTTAGAGTCCCGGAAAGGGGTTTGAGGACAGAAACAGGTGAGAATGAGGGGATTGCCTACTGTCACAAGCCAAGGAATTCTGTAGAAACTGGGAAAGCCCAGGAAGTGAATTTTCCCTTGGAGCCTTCTGAAGGACTGCAGTCTTGTCCATCTAGTGTAAGGAAGAGACATTGTAGGCTGGTGGAAGAGTGTAACTTGGGAAAGTCTGAAATACTCAGAAATGTCAAATTCCTCAAACCTGGAGATGATGTCAGTCATGGTGGTTCTTCTATCAAGTGTAACCACGCAGTTCAGTGATGTCGCACGGGCATCTAGAGATGTTGTCATGCCAGGCTTCCACGAATGTTTACATTGAGGTGGTTTTGCAGAAGCACATTATTTGTAAAGTATCCTTGTGTAGGTGTATTCACATAGGAAGATTCTCAATGATATCCATGCAGACTGGAAGTGACTGTCTGAGATGTCACATTATTGGTTTTTTTTTACTGTTTTTATCTTACTTTTTATGCAGTAAACATATGTGATTCTTAAAAATACGTTATTTTGAAATAATTAGAGACTTAAAGAAGTTAGAAAAATACACCACGTCCTGTGTATCTATCATCCCACTTCCCTTAAGGATGGCATCAGCTATAGCAGTAGGGCCGTGTCAGAAGGATGTTGCCACTGGTTTGTACTGTTACTTTTCACCATTTTCTTAGCCCATGTGTGTTGTTATACGCAGTTTCACCCCGTGTATACATTTGTGTCACCACCACGATGGCCGAAATGCTGCACGGTCCCTCCACAGAAGGTTCCCCCACAGAAGAACTCCATCGTGCTTCCTCTTTGTAACCCTGCCTCACCCGCACTCAGCCCCAGGCCTTGGTGTCCTCCGACTATTCTATCTTGTCATTTAGACAAGGCCTTACTGAAAAATGATAGGTCCTAACTTCTTCAGTCTTTGTTTTGGAGTAATTTGGAGTTGTAAAAAGATACATATTAGGTGTACCCTGGTGGCTTGGAGGTTAGGTCAGTCGCCTCTGAAGGAGCAAAGCTCACAAACCCCTATGAACAACTAAATAAAAATGAAACGGAGATGCTTTTTCCTCTCTTGCTTCCTGCCTGCCTGCCTGTTCGCCTTCATTCCTGCCTGCACCTTTCCTTAAAAAAACAAACCTGTGCAGCCATCACCCAGCCTTCCTCCACGTTCATGTCTGTATGGTCTCAAAACCAGGGGCTCGATATTGGTGCCCCCTCGAGCTTATTCAGATGTCGCCCACTGTATGCACTCGTTCGTGTGTGTGTGTGTGTGTTCCGTGCTGTGTTTTTCGGTGTCGCTTCATGTGACCACCACGGTCAAAATGCAGACGTGTTCCATCATCACTAGACATCCCTGCTGTCTACTTACATGGACACCCAGTGCTTTTAATCTCTAATCCTTAGTAACTGCTGATCTGTTCTTCATCTTTATCTCAAGACTATTTTATGTCATGCAATTATGTAACTGTTTGAAGGCTGACTTTTTACTCAGTATAATTCCCTCAAAGTTTATGCAAATTGTTGCATGTACCACTAGTTCTGTTATAGAGATGAGAACTAATCCACCATATGCAAATATCACAGTTTAACCACTACCCTTTGAAGGACATTTCGATATGTAGGTTTTGACTATTTTGACTATTACAAATAAAACTGCTGTGAATATTTCTGTACAAGCCATTTCTCTTGGGTAAATGCCCAAGAGTACGATTGTTGTGTTTTATGATAAGTCCAATTTTAGTTTTAAAAAAGTGCCAAACTATTTTCCACACCACAAATGACTGTGCCATTTTGCATTCTCACTCCGTAATATATGAGTAGCCCAGTTTCCCCACATCCTCTGCAGTGTTTGGTATTGTCACTAATTTTTAAATTTAAACCATTTTAATGGATGTGTCATATTTCATTGTGGCTTTTTTTTTTTTAATCACATAGACTTTTTTAAAGGAAAGGTGTAGGCAGGAGTGAAGGCAAGTGGGCAGGCAGACAGGAAGAGAGGAGGAAGAAGCACCCTATTTTGTTTCCAGTTAGTTGTTCTCACTGGTTATTTCCTCCTGACCCAGGACTCGAACCCAGGTGTGTGTGGTCTGCATCCTTCAGAGGCGACTGACTTAACCGCTCCTCTACCAGGCCTTCATTGTGGCTTTAATTTGCATCTCCCTAATGACTAATGATGTTGAGCCTATTTTCATGTACTTACTTGCCATCCATATATCTTCTTTGGAGAAATGTTTGTCTTTTGTCCATTTTCTAATTGGGTTGTTTCTGTAATGTTGACTTTTGAGAGCTCTTTGTATGCCTTTTGCGTTATATGTGATTTGCAAATATTTTCCCCTAGTGTGTAATTCGAGTTTTTGTTGTTGTTTTTAAAGGAAAGGTGCAGGCAGAAATGAATGTCAGCAGGCCGGCAGGCAGGAAGAGAGAGGAGGAGGAAGGATTTTTTTCATCCTTTTATTTTTATTTAGTTGTTCACACTTTCCCCAGACTCAGGACTCAAACCCCAGGGTGTGCGGTTTTCTCCTCTGGAGGTGGTTGACCTAACCGCTGCTCCACCAGGGTGCACTCAAGTTGTTATTTCATGTGGGTTTTCACAGAACAATTTTTTTCTCATTTTGTCAATGTGTAATTTTTCAGCTTTCTTGTGTGCATTGTGCTCTGATGTCAAGTTGAAGAACTGGGCCTCAGTGTAGGTCTCAGATTTTCTTTTTTTTTCCTTTTTTTTGTGGTTTAGTGTTGTCCTTATATTATTTTTGTGTTAATCTTTGTGTAAAGTTGGTGTGAAACTTGATCAAACTTCATTTTTGTTTTCCTCTGATGTCCGATTGCTCTGGCACCACTGGTTGTACGTTTTTCTGTCGTCACTGGCCTCTTTGTCTTATTAAAAAATAAATGAAATCTTTGGGCATGTTTTTGTGGCTGTTTCTTAATTTTCTACTCTGCTTCTTGTCTCTCCCAGTCTTGATTACTCCGCAACAAGATATTACTACAGTACTCTCGTAAACCTTAGTATCAGAAGAGTGATTCCCAGTTTGTTCTTCTCTTTCAAAATTGACGTCAGTATTCTAGTAGCTTTCTTTTCCATATAAGTTTTAGAATAAACCTGTATGTCTACAAGAAGCCTTGATTTGTTTAAATCTATACATCAGTTTGAGTTGACTTGACATCTTACCTCTGCTGAGTCCTCTAATCTGTAAGCTGGTGTGTCTGTTGATTTCACTACCACTCTGAGACTGATTGACTATTTTCACTAAATGTGATGCCTTTGAGTGGCATCCAGGTTGCTGTGTGGACAGTAGTTCTTTCTTGTTGCTGAGTCATTTCCCGCGGTGTCTGCAGGCGTTTGGGGATGCTGGGCGCTGCCCGGAGGAGTGATGGAACGCTGCTGGCTGTCATCCACGGGGTGCAGGACCCGTGAGCCCCTGGAGAGTTTGCCCTTCAGTGGAAGGATGGTGGCCCTGGAGAAGACAGGAGGCAGGACCAGGTCTGCTCTGCTCTGGTGATGGACAAGAAGCCACCACTGGCCAGTGTCAGGGACCGACCTCAGTGTGAGAGGCAGGTGATATTTGAAAGCAGGGATCCTGTTCTCTGTGACTCACTGAATGTGATAGGTGAGTATTAGGCACCACGGGGTGGAGACCACACCTGGCTTGCTGCTAGAGTCTTTGCTTTTGTCATCTCCACCCTCCTGTCTCCGACCTTCCCACCTGTGTAAGATAGTGAGGCATCATGTCCGTCTCAGGGTCCCGGACATCAACATTTCCGGAGTGTCTCTGCCAACTGAAGTAGCATATTTGCAGGTTTGGGGGACTACCACAGGGGCATCTTCTGGGGCCATTATTCGGCAACACAGTCATGGTCCAAAAATTGGCAAAACTCCAGTCTGCACACAAGGGGAGGGGTCAGATGGGACAGGCGCCGAGAGTGGAGGAGAAGCTGGAAGGGAGAAGAAGCTGGAAGGGCGTGCATGCGGGTCTGAGAGCATCCTGCTGGCAGACCGCCTTTTGATGGGAGCTGTCTTCCTACTGAGTGAACATAAGGTCTCCTGGGAGTCTGTTGTGCTTGTGTCCCAACTAGTATAAGTTCTCCAGGTCGCTCAGGAAGAGAAGTTGGCAAAATAAAAAGAGGGCTGAGCAATCTGTAACCACAGATTTCCTGCAGGTCTGCTGATGTGTGAGGTTGGCTCCAGAGCCCCCGTGAGCCCACCTTGCACTCAGCTTCGCGTCTCCTTCCAAGTTCTCAGCCTCGGCACTATCAGCATCGCTGGTCATTCTTCAAGGGCCTCCCCACTAGCTGGTGGTCAGGAGCCCCATCTACACCCCTCTGCAGTGGGGGAACCATTGCTTTGCAGAAGCTGCCAGCTTCTCGAACTTTCCTGGAGACATGGTTCTCTTCATGGTCCTCCTGCCTTTTATTAAGCCCTACACTCAGTGTGTGGCTCCCCCAAGACCATCCTCGGTTAGATAACCCAACAGGACTCAGAGTTGAGCACACAAGGTGCAGGCTAAAATCAAGTGACAAGGACCCATGTGAGGAGTCCAGCAGAGGCCCGGTGGCAGTCTGACACCCACTCCCAGCCACCGCGCTGTCCAGGGCACTCACTTGGGGGTCAGTTACATGGGTGTGTGGCCCAGGTAAGTGACTTAGCCTGGCAGTCTCTAGCCCTCCCTGAGATCCCACCATAATCCACGTTCGCATTAACCCTGCAGCGTGGCCCAAGGCCCGGGCAAGCAAAGACACCATCGGGTAGGATGTCCCAAGGCTCAGGTTACCTGCTCCGTAGCAACTGTGTGTGGTGGCCAGTGTGCCCAGCCCCATGTCACTGCGGGTGGATGGAGCTTTTACCTTTTTGAGGCAAGTCTCTGTGCTTGTGAACAAAAGGCAAATTGAATGTCAGCCACCTGGTAAATGTGCTCACACCAGCTCTGAAAGACTCACAAACTGAGCATGTTGTAACAGGCTGTAGGTGTTTTTTATTTGAAATTAATCGTTTTCCCCTAAACCCTCTCGACATTTCTAAGCACTCCGGCCCTCAGGTTTTTCTGTGCTCACTCCCCGTCATCCCTCTGCCCGCGGCCACACAGCCCTGTGTCAGTGGCGGCTCCTGTCGGCTGAGTTGAAACCCAACCTCTTCCTCCCCTTCTAGGTGTTCTCTGGGGACTTGAGTGCCTGGCTTGCCTGAGGAATATGCAGTTTCTGTGAGGAAGAGAGACTGGGACCCACCAGGAAGACTGTGCCTGAGGAAAACAAGTTCTTGCAGAATGGAGCTCTCACAAGGAGCTCTCGCCCCCGCTGCATTTGGAGGCAACTGGGTTCTCAGAAGAGGTGTCTTGGGAAATGAGGGAGCTGGTAGGAAGCTGCCTTTGGGGGTCTTGGGGTTCCGGCGGCTGCTGCTGCAAGAGCCAAGGCTGGCCCAGCTGCTTGTCCCCCAAGTGAGGCAGACTGGAGCAGGGGTCGGGTTGGGAGGGAGTCTGCCCTGCTGTCAGCAGACAGGCACATGACAGCAGCCATGTCATCGGACAAGGGGCTTGGGAAAGATGACAAAGTTCAGTAAGCAGCGGGTGGAGGGCACACCTGGGGCACGCACCCCTGCGTTTGTCAGCTGTCCTGGGATTCTCATGGCCTCCTCGTCCCCCAGTTCCCCTAGAAACCAGCTCACCTTTCCTCGAGGTATTTGTAATTGCGCAGCTTTGGCGCCTCTGCCTCCCGTTTAGGTTCTTGAAATGGCAGCAACAGGCACTCCTCTGTTTGACTGCTGAAGGACAGCTGTGTATCTGGCTCACGGTTCAGATTCCTGAATATATGTGCATTGACCTTGAGGCTAGGCCACCCAGGTCTAGCCCCAGGGGAGTGCTCCTTGGCCTGGAGGCTAGGCCACCCAGGTCTAGCCCCAGGGGAGTGCTCCTTGGCCTTAGGAGTCGGGGTGGGCTTGGAGCACAGGGGTGCTGAGGTGGGCTGAATCCCTAATTGTTCCCCCACCCAGCCCTGCCTCTGGAGGACCCCTGCCCGCTCCAGGACAGCCTCTCCAGGTATGAGGAGATGGAAGCACACCCCCAGCCTGCCCTGGTCCAGGTGAGTGAGGGACCTGCTCTCCCAGTGTCTCCACAGGCCAGCACTCACAGGAGCCCTGGGTGAGCCTACAGGCTCCCTGTAGACAAGTGCCTGCAGGAGGACTCAGCAGGCAGAGCTAACTTCTTACCCACGTAGCCAGCGGCCCCTGGCCCTCACTGAGACCATCAGGGCCAGCACCCCCTATGGGGTACAGGCTGCCCTTGGTCACTCAGGACTAAGAGCAGAGTGATGGCGTTTCTGTCTCATTCTTTGACTCACGAAATCCCTACTTAATTGTGTCAGTCTTCTTGGGCCACCATAACAAATACCACACACAGCTCCATGAGGGTTCGGGGGGTAACAGCACAAATTTATTCTCTTACAACTTTGTTGGCTAGAGGCCCACGATCAAGGCCTTGGCCGGTTTCAGTGCAGACGGCCTCCTAGTCCTTGTGCGATGGGAAGAGAGGTGTCTGGTATGTCCTCCTCTTGTAGGGATACCGATCCCATTGTATAGAACCCTGCCCTCTAACCTTAGTTACTTCCTTAAAGACCCAAATACAGTGACAGTGGAGGGTAGGATCCTGGAATTAGAATTTGGGGGACAGAAATTAACCCCTGGCATTAACCTTCTAAAAAAAATCCCTGCCTGATTTGATCTGTGGTCCTTGTTTAGGGACCCCAATTGAGAGCCTCCTCTGACTGCCTTCAACCCCGGTTTTGTAGAGAAGCTAGGGTGGGGTCTCCGGGTGGGGTTCCCATGTTTCCCAGTCAGAACGTTGGGATCACTGGTGTGTCTGTCCTGAGACAAGACACTCAGAGAAATGAAGCCACCATGGGCCAGGTTTGCATCTTTATCAACAGGAGACCCTGTGGGCCTCTCGCCTGTGTCTTCAGCACACACTGTCTCCCTCCCCGGGCTGCCCCGTTCCTCTCAGCCTCATCTCAGGAGACGCACCCCATGAGTGGTAACATGGGTGATGTTTCAGCCACCTGTGAGCTTCAAGGACGTGGCTGTGACCTTCACACAGGAGGAGTGGGGACAACTGAACCTGGCCCAGAGGACGCTGTACCGAGATGTGACTCTGGAGACCTGCAGCCACCTGGTCTCTCTGGGTAAGTCAGGCTGTGATGTTTATGTGGACCATTCCAGAAGTGGGTCTCTCTGAGCGACAAGTGCTGGGAATTACCACCCATTCCACCCACATATGGATGGCATGTAGCTAGTGGTCCAGGGCGCAGGGAGGTTCCAAGGGACAGCACTGACCCACCTGGTCCATCCACCCTGGGACCAGGCCCGAGGACAGTTCTTGATTCCAGGCACAGAATCAAGTTCTGTGTTTTTCTTCCATGACCAGGGCTTCTGCTTTCTATGCCAGATGTGAGCTCCCATCTGGAGCAAGGGGAAGAACCGTGGAGGGTGGAGCCAGGACCTTCCCGAGGTGAGCGCAGATCAGAGAGCTCTCACGCCAGGTCATGCTTCTCTTGGATGTCCTCTGTGCTTCCTGTGTTCAACAGGCAGTTGTCACCCGTATCAACCTATCCTCTATGCCCAGGTCTGGGAGTACACGTGTTGCTGCCCTTCTCAAATGTACTTCACATCTGACCATCCTGGTCTTCACCCCTCAGCCACCTCATCTTGTTCAGAGCCTCATGTCCCTCCTCCTCAAGCCCCTGGTTCTATTTCTACCCTGGGACTGTCCCTTCATGCTGGTCTTTGCCCTGAGGTTGATGTCTGCCTATCTTCTGTGTTGGATGTTCCCATGGCTTCCCCAGAAGATGATGGAGACCCACTCCTTCCAGAGGACTCCTCCTAATCACCATTCCTGGTGCTGTTGCCCACCACTTTTCATCCCATACCTACTTCAGTGCATCCTTCCATATGACTGTATTGAGATACAGTAGCATAGCGTATAATTGACCCATTTAAAGTATATCAGAGTTGTGTGTCCACAGTCAATTTTAGAACATGTATCACCTCTGTGTGTATCAAATTCCCCCCTCTGCCTTTCTCTTACAGGGACAATGAATGACATTTAGGGCCTACTTAGATAATATCCTCGTCGCAAGGTCCTTGAAAGCCCTTATTTCCAAATAAGGCACCATCTTCACAATTCCCAGCAGTTAGATGGCTGAGACTGTGTGCCTTTAGACTCATTCCTCCTCATTTTTCCTTAATCTCCACCCCTGCTTACTCTAATTTCTCTACTCACACTCTGAGGACGAGTCCTCCTGGCCATCTCTTTTTCTGTGCTTGTTCTGTGTACTCGACCACTGATTTCTCATCTGTGGATCCATCCATCCATCTTACATCCTGTATACATTATAGTTAATGGATTAGAAACAAATGCTGAGACATTACTCATACTTGATGGTCTCTTTCATCCTCCCACCTTACACCCTTCCCATGCTTCTGCCATGACTGAAGCATTGTGGATTTCTTCCAGCCTGGCAGACTATACTTGAAAAGAAAAAGTCAGTTTCCAAAGTCACTGTTGCTGTGGAAGAACTGTCCCAACATGTGGAAGTGAAACACTGCACACAGGAGGTGGGCCGCTGCTCAGCGTCCTCAGGAGCACAGGATTGGAGATCCTGGCAGGGAAAGCACCAGGAGGACCCTTTGAGTCAAACAGGACTCAATTCAGAGATTCTGTTTGTTCAAGGACAATATTGTGAGCATGACCTTGGGGGAAATTATTTGAGTTTAAGCCGTCTATCCCCGACATTACCCACAAGAACACATTTCCATAAGCTTGACTCACAGGTTAAAAAGTTAAAAAAGGATTTAGTTTTAATTAATCACCAGAAAAACTGGGCCTATCTGAAACCCTCTGAAAATCATCATACTAGAGCCTTCTGTCAGAGCATTTACTTAAATAAATTTGCGGTTGTGGAAACAAGAAATAAAAAACCTTATGAGTATACTGTCAATGATGACTCTTTGAACTATGATCCCTCCCTGCATTTTCATAATAGAATATTTTCAGCAGAGGATAGAGATGACTGTAAGGACCATGGGAACATTATTAATCATAGCATATCTCTGAGTAAACACAAGCCATTGCATTTTGGAGCAAGTCAGTATGGGTGTGATGAATGCCTTGTACTGAGTGACATCAGTGATCCTAGTGAGGCACTGTTCAGATGTGGGGAGGACTGTGAGGCCTTCCACGTGGCCTCATCTTATACTGCTGACTGTGACATCACCCAGATTGGAAAGAAGCCATACGCATGTAATGAGTGTGGAAAGTCTTTCAGCTGTGGCTCTAAGCTTGTCGTTCACCAGAGAACACACACTGGAGAGAAACCCTATGAATGTGCTCGGTGTGGGAAGTCTTTTAGCCAGAGCTATGACCTTGTCATACATCTGAGGACTCACACTGGAGAGAAACCCTATGAATGTAATCAGTGTGGGAAATCATTCACCCAGAGCTGCAAACTTATTAGGCATCAGCGAACTCACACTGGAGAAAAACCCTATAAATGTCACGAGTGTGGGAAATCTTTCAGGTGGAACTCTAACCTTATTGTACATCAGAGAATTCATACTGGAGAGAAACCTTATGAATGCTCTCTTTGTGGAAAATTCTTCAGCCAAAGCTCTAACTTTTTTGCACATAAAAGGACCCACACTGGAGAGAAACCCTATGAGTGTAACCAGTGTGAAAAATCCTTTGTTCGAAGCACTCAACTTATAAGGCATCTTCGAATTCACACTGGAGAGAAGCCATATAAATGCAATCGATGCGACAAATCCTTCACTGGAAGCTCCCACCTGATTGAACACCAGAGAACTCACACTGGAGAGAAGCCCTTTGAATGTAGTCAGTGTGGAAAAGCCTTCACTGGGAGCTCCCACCTTCTCTCACATCAGAGGATTCATTCTGGAGAGAAGCCTTATGGATGTAACAACTGTGGGAAAGCCTTTCGGCAGCGTTCTCAGCTTGTGGTACATCAGCGAATACACACTGGTGAGAAACCTTATGAGTGTAGTCACTGTGGGAAAACCTTTAGTCAGAGGTCTCCCCTCATTGTGCATCAGAGAACACATGTTGGAGAGAAGCCCTATCAATGCAACATGTGTATCAAAGCCTTTGGTCAGAGGTCACGCCTGGTTGAACATCAGAGAACACATACTGGAGAAAAGCCCTATGAGTGCATTGACTGTGGAAAGGCTTTCAATGATCGGTCAACCCTCACAAAGCACAAGAGAACACACACGGGTGAGAAACCCTATGGATGTCATCATTGTCAAAAGGCCTTTAGCCAGCGATGTCAACTTACCAGGCATCAAAGAACTCATACTGGATAGAAACCCTATGAATGTAATGAATGTGGGAAAGCCTTCAGTGACAGTGCATCCTTTACACAACATGAGAAGACTCAGGTGGAAAACCCTGTTAACAGTCAGGATGGGAAAACTCACTGCCAGACCTTCTTTAGACAGCAGATGACTGTGATGTGACTTACTGTGATCTGGTGACCAGGTGTGGAAACTGCACATTGCCAAGCTTATCCTCATCCACTAAATCAGGGTCTCCAGCAGTAAAACTCAGTATACCGTTTGCACAAGCAGCACAAATAATTTGTACAACGAAATACTTCTGCATTTAGATGATGGACTATGAACATGACCACTGATAAAAATCACCTGCTGCCTTTGCAGCAGTTAGGAAACTCAGAATGGAGCTGTAGTCACTAAACAGCCACCCAGACTTAATCAGACATTATCTCTTTAGTACATTCCTTGAAGTGATGAGGGACTGAAAGGTATTCTTGATACAGAGCCCTGAACGCTCAAGAAGACTGGTGCATGAGGAGTAGGTGAGAAATGTGAAGCCAGCATGTTTAATGTAAGCCAGTGACTGAGAATATGAATTGAAGGCCTGAGGCCGGGCAGTCTTCTGATGGTTTTGCTATTGGGCTGAAAGGTGGTCTGAGTATCTTTCAGCAGCGCTGGTGCTTCATTGCATTGCTGTTTGATCCGAAACATGGAAAATACTTCTCAGGTGAAGTGAAAACAGGACCCAAAATGTATATGTAAACCTTACAACGCCATAAAGATGTGCACACAGGTGTTTGGTTAAGAAGACGAACTCCACAGCATGTTCACTAAAGTGAACTATTTAACACCAAAGTGCAAGTCAGCAGCAGAGGAGTGTGTGACACCATTGCTGCTGATATGAGCAAGGTGAAAGCGAGCAGGGCGTGACACCTTGGAAGCACAGTGGGGGAAAGACAAGCAGGATCCGAGGCAGGCGCTGCAGCCTGGTAGACTGAGCCGGCCGGGTGACAGGATGATTGGGGGATCTGCACAGGAAAGCCCTTGCTCCACTTTCCGGACGGGATGATTGGGAGACCTGTACAGGAAAGCCCTTGCTCCACTTTCTTCCTGTGTGTAAGCACAAAATAAAGTAGGGAGGGAGGATGTTCTAAAATGAAACTCTGGGGACTGGGGAATCTGCTGTATTAGGCTCCAGAACAAGGACTGCCTTGTTTTGGGCATTTCAACACCTTTATCCTAACAGCTAGCTCTTGCCCTTTTCAGCCAAAAGCAATGCATGGCATGAACTGGCCCCATGCCCCTGTGGCACTTCCTGTCTGCTCTCTGATGGCCAAGTATGGACGGGCGCCGAGGAGCAAAGACAAAGCTGCTAATGCGAAAGAAAGAAATCTAAGTGAAAACAGAGACACCATTCTCAAAAAGCAGATATCCAGAAGAACCAAATGTCTTATTCTTAAGAGTTGAGAGAAATTGGAATGGAAAATAAGCTTCAGATTCTCCTAACAAAAAAAGTACTATGAGAATAAGACTACACTGAAAAAGGGAAGCTTCCCCAGGCTGGGTGAAGATCTTCATATCTTGCCAATTAGTGTCCAAGATTAACAACCCACACAGCCAGAGAAACCGAGAACACCACCATTTAAAAGGCACTGCAGAAGCTTCTGGAGAAAATATATTTTGAAACTAAGAACATGGTTTAAATAAAAGGCACATTTCTTCTAATTAAAAAGAAAAAGCTAATCAGAAACTAAAAGGTAAAAAAACAAGTTGTTCAGAAAAATGTGCAGGTTGTACTAGACAGGTGTAGTCGTAAGATGAAGCAGATTGAGAAAGGACTTGTCACGTGACCCTGTTGCTAATCATTCTGGAAGAGGTAGGGACTCTCGGAAGTGTAATAAAAGTGGGGAAATGTAATCAGATTACGTTGCTTGCCCATCATTGTGTAGTATTTGCATAGGTATGATATAAATTGTACTTGGCATTTTTGATTGTTTGGTTTTTAAAGGCTGTGACGTGAGGACTTCATGATGGCGACAATGCCGGGCACTGATGTGCTCAGCCCTGTCATTGTGTTGTAAACTCGAAGGTGTAAGAGAAGTAGAGGATAGGGGAGTATCCCTGTGTCGTAAAAATAAAGGGCTTCTTCCTCCTCTCTTCCTGCCTGCCTTCCTTGCCACCGCCTTTTCTGCCTGCACTTTTCCTTAAAAAATCATAGTAATAAAGAGTGGGCTTGTAAACGTAGTAGGTTACTTCGAAGACCAAAATGAGGGCTCAAAACAGTAACATGACAAACATTGGACGTGACTGGAGAAGTGGTGATGTGAGTCAGATCAAAATCACTGAAGGGCCCAGGGTCAGAGTTACAAAGAAAGGCTCAGAAGAGCTGGAGCAGAAATCACTCACAGCAGTTGGTGGGATGTCTGATATGGGGGGTGGTCAGGCACAGACTTTCCAGTTTAAACCTGTAGTATTTCATTCCCTCTGGCTACATGTCTTATTTGGGTAACAGATGACTTCAGTTGTGTACATCACTGAGAAAAACAATTGTACAGTCACGTGTAACTTAACATTTCTGGCAGTGACGAACCGCGTGCACCATGGGCTCTGCCATAGGTGTCTGTGTAATTACACTCTGATAGTCTCAACGACAAAGTCACCTAATGACCCATTTCTCAGACTATATCCCCATCAAGTGATGCGTGGCTGCACGTGAAGACATCTGCAGTTGATTTCCAGCGTGATGTACAATTTCTTTCCTTTGGTTCAGTGTCACTGTGATAGCAAATTAATCATTAAAAGAGCAAGAGCAAAAAGAAAAGATGTCAGACTCTTTGACCAATTAGAGTTGGTTCCAGTAGGGCAGGAAGGCGCCTTGTTTTCCTACAAATCCTTGGACGTAAAGGAGGTGATTTAGTTTAAGACCTGATTTTCCAGAAGATGTCACCAGGAAATCAGCGATCCTCAGAGAATGGCGCTCCTGTGAGCTCCTTGAGAGGTGCTGGTGTCTATGACAACTGTGTGGAGCCCCTTCCAAAGTGCTACATGTCTGAGTTTGCATAACCACCAGGTGCTGAGTGTCCTCCATGGTCCTTCTCTGCCAGTTCCTTGGTACCGTGTCAAAAAACCCTTGAAGGAATCTCCGTTCCTGAGACCCTGAAGTTGAGATGGGAAGGCCTTGCCGGGGCTGTCTGGACAGGCTGGGTGGGGGTTAGATAGCTGGTTCTGCTGCTGGGACCAGTGTTGTGTCGCTTTCTGAAGATGCCAAAACGTGGGAGGAAACACCTGCCAACAGAGCCAGCCTTGTGCATGTTATTTGACAAGCTGTTGATCAGCTACCTTTGAGGCTTCCCGTTCAGCAAGTCAGGAACTTAGTAGGTTCAGTGAAAGTGCTCCCCGGGGTGCAAGTCAGGAAGATGCGTGAGCTGCTGCTATGCCCTCAGTCCCTTCTGAAGCTGCACCCATAGGAGTAACAGGCAGGGATGAGGACACGTGCAGAAGCTGCCGTGCCTGCGTGGGGCATTAACCCAGGATTCTACCCTCATTAACGGGAAATCTGAGCTTCTCAAGGACCTGGGAAGTGGGCTTGTTCAAAATAGGATCCAAAACAATTCTGACACCCACAGGTCCAAGGTTCCACATCAAAAGGTGCAGAAGACCCACCTCGGTGGAGATGTTAGAATTACAGGCTCCTGGGCCCCTCGTCAGAGCCCACCCGGCGCACTTGGTCAGACTGAGGTGGTTCAAAGTAAACCCATCCTCCCTCCCTTCATGGTAAAACGCAGATAGCAGAGTAACCGTAGACATACTTTTGATGCAGCCTGCAGTGGAACTGTTGGGAGACC
Source organism: Solenodon paradoxus (assembly GCA_004363575.1). Classification (NCBI taxonomy): domain Eukaryota; kingdom Metazoa; phylum Chordata; class Mammalia; order Eulipotyphla; family Solenodontidae; genus Solenodon; species Solenodon paradoxus. The sequence continues at coordinate 146,114 of RJWH01002510.1, read as the reverse complement.
AAAGACAGCCCCCACATCCAGAGACTTCTGGAAAACTCAGCAGTGGAGCAAGGGTATGTGGTGGGTCCCCAGGGAATAACAGGCCACTATGGGGGGATGTGCCAGCTTCTGACACTGCTTCCCACGAGGGTCACACGTGGTGCTTTCCTTCCCCCACAACAAAAGTGCAGTAATGTGGGTTTGCTCCACCCAGAGAATCTTGTGACAGGTAAGGTTTTTACTGGGGAGCAGGCAGGTACCGAAGCGCAGAAGGAAAACAGGTGCTCAGCGCACCTCACGTGCTGCTGAGGCGTCTAGACACAGTGCGGCATCCATGTGAGGAAGGCAATGCTCCAGATGCCAGGCAAGGCCAGCCTTGCAAACACGCCCTCTATAACCTGTGGCCTCCGGCCAGCTGTGTCAGCCTTCTCCGTGCAAGTTTCTGTTCCACTTCCAACGTGACTGTGCGTGAAGAATTCATGATGCTTGTTTCATGAGCGTTTAAGCTGCAGCTCGGGCTACACAGGTGGATGAAGCTCACAGTCCATATAGTTCCTGCTTGGGTTGGGTTTCAGGAACATACTGCTGCATGGAGCCTGCCATTCCTCACCGTGGTTCCTTCGCACAGACGTGGATCCCATTTGAGCTGCTCCAGGCTTAAGTTAAATGCCAGTGTCTTGAGAAAAAACAAAATTGCTGCGACTTTTTCTCCTATAAATGTCCTGAACGTAAAATGCACATGTACGTAGTCAACTTTCTTGATAATGTGCAGGCCAGGTTTAGCATCTGGAACTTTGATGTACAATGTGGGCATGATGCATCTTGGAAGCCAGTGAAGACATCACTAGAATGGTGTTGACCGAAGATGACTCTGAGGTCCACTCACTCATCGTATGTTTGTCCCTCTGAGGCCTGTGGAAGCTTCCAGTTTTGGGGGAGGAATTGTTATTTTTTCCTACCTTAGCTCTTGAGCTATGGTGCTATGCCAAGGTGGTGTGAATTTTGCCAGTTGGCCATCATATGGTGTGTCTGGCCCATCTCACGTTACCCAAGAATTACTCGTGCCATTCATATTGATTCGAGTGAGGAACTTCTGGGTATTCAGGTCTTTGTCCAATTTGATGTTCGAGTTTCTATTTTCATAGTCTCTTCTGGTAACCCTTGCCTGCTAATCTGGCTTGCACCCCACTTAAGTGTCCGAGCGTCATCTGGCTTCTGGCCCCAGCCCACTGTTTTCCTCCAAGCTCTCAGTGAAAATCACAAGGAACTAGAACTTCCGTCACTGTTAGCTGTCACCTGCTTCCCCTGCAGCTGCATGGGTGCTTGTAGATCTCATGAGAGTAACCTGACTGAGCCTGTGTGGCTGATGGCTGCTGCGGGGGGTGAACAGGGAGTGGAGACAGGCCAGTGACCAGAGATGCTCACAGTGGTGGTTTGTCCAGCCACAGTGGTTATGACAAACCGGACAGTAGCCAGCCCCTTCCCTACCAGCTCAGCTGCCAACCCCATTAGACAGGTCACTGAGAGATGCTTTGTTATATCAGCAGAACCTGGGGCATCCTGATAACACCATCTGACAGAAAAAACAAGTCTTTTGTTTTTTTCAGCATTTGGAGCAATTTATTGATGCTAACTTCCCTAGATGGCTTTGCTTCACCCATTAAGAGTGAAGTAAATGGGGGGAAAGGAGAGGAAGCCAAAAGGCAATCCTGGAATATGCTATGATGATCTGACATTCACATGCCCCTCGTTATGAAAGTTTGGAAAGTTTGGGCCCAAGAAACAGGTACTCATTCAGCCAAATCCCTCCCATCTGCTGGAGGAGACCCCAACATCACCCTGCCCAGGTCATCTGCCACTCACGCCGGCCCCTTTCCGACCTGGCTGCTGCACTAGCAGACCACGCGTGTTGCAGCGGCCATGGCCCCCTGACCTAGACCAACGGGAGATCTGGCCTGGCTCCCCATGCACATGCAGACAGTGTCTGACTGGCAGAAGATGGCCTGCACAAGTGATGGCAAAGGGCAGTGCCTGCCAACATGGGTCTAAAATGTCATGCAAACCCACGGGTGGGTGAGTGAAGGCTGGACACAATGATTAAGAAAGCACGACTCTGAGCTGACTCAACTTCTGAGCAGACCCCGAGACAGTCTCTGCTCACAGGGTGTTCCAGTCCCCTCGGCTCGAAACTCAAATGGAAGGGGAAGTGGTGGTCGGCCCCAAAATAGTTTTTTTAAATGCTTCTAAAAACCAAACTGCTCCCACCCCACAGGCACATAAAAATGTCAGTATGGGCTGGGCATTAGGGATTTTGTCTTCACCACCAATAAACAGTGCCTGACACGCATAACCATTCATTGTTTGATGAAAGAATGTTGGAAAACACTTCTGTGTTTTACCTGCCCTGGTGGAGCAGCCATTGGGTCAATTACATCTGAAGAACACAGGCCACATGCCTCTGGGTTCCAGTCCTGAGTCCGGGGGAGGCAACCAGTGTGAACAACTAAATGGAAATAAAAGTAAAATGCTGCTTTCTCCTCTCTTCCTGGTGCCTGCCTGCTTGCCTTCATTCCTGCCTGCACCATTCCTTTGAAAAAAAAAAAATGGGAAATTTGGAGGTAGAGACACACACAAGATGTCACGTGAAGAAAGGCAGAGATCTTCAGGTTAATGAGTGCCAAAGATTGGCAGCAAGCTACCAGGAGCCAAGAATGGGATAAAGCAGTCTGTCACCATCCTCAGAAGGAACAGACCATGTCAAAGCCTTGATCTCTGACTTCTAACCTCCCTAATACAAGACAGTAAATTTCTCTTGTGTAAACCCAGTCTGTATAGGCTGACCATACATATCATTTTAAATAGGACAGTACCGTTTTATTCATATTTCCTGATGTCCTACATTTCAGTATGTCAATTTTATCCCATTTTTAATAAACCAGGGCTGTCTTTTAACACAGGGCAAAAAGAGACAATTGAGTTGCCTGGAGCCCAGTCTACTAAAGGGGTCAAAAGCAGCTGCCCCTTTGGCCCCATGTTAAGGCAGCCCTTGCCTTCACTGACTCCGGTGGTCTGTGGCCTCTACTACTGTTCCATTCCGTGTGGAAACCGGAACCCTGCAGGAAGGATTTCCCCGCACTCTGCAGAGCCTGTTCCTCAAAGTGAACAGAACACCAACCACATCATGGCCAAGCTGCAGGTAAGTACTAGAGAGTTATCCCTGGCACTGTCGGGGTCACTGGGTATTCCTAGCATTGGGTCAGTTATTGGGCATTTCTGGCCCTGGGATGGCTAAAGCAGTGTGTGTTTCAGGCAGGGCAGTACAGCGAGGCTGATGGGGCACCAAATTTGTTTTTCACCTAAGGTGCAAAATTCCTTGAACCAAACCTTGGCCATTTGTAGCAAGCCCTGCTGGACCACAGGTCTTTACCACTGCAGATCAGCATCGCATTGCTGGCCTGGCTGCTCTGTTCCTGCTCAGATTGCCTCCCCTTAGTCACCAGCACATACCATAACCCAAAGTCCAATTTTTTGTCTCAAGGAAATATGGTTAGCCTACGTGTATGGTACTTTGTTACAGCAACCCTAGCTAACTAATACAAGTTTGAAAAAACAAAAAACAAAAATCTCACTTACCAAAAATATTTTCCAAAACAAAATAGTGAGAAGAGTGTTATATTTTTGTGAATCTCTTTAATGTCTGGTTTTACTGAAGGCAGTGGAGTCACAGGAGTGAAAACACCTAACCCACACTTGTCCTGGTGCTGATGATCCTGTATGGCTGAGGGAGAAAGGAGCAGAGAAGAGAAGACGGATAGGAGAATACCGACAAAGTGGGCCCCTCAGAAGCCTCCTGCCCCATTCCCACCAGAGATTGCTGTCATTCACTCCTTCTCATCCACCCCCGCACTGCACCATGGCCCAGGGGTCGGGCGGGTTTCTGCTCCTGTGCTCCTCACACACACTAGATGGTTAAAGAATATTTGTTGTAGTTGACTGCATCCTGGTGAACATGTTTTTTTTCTTTTGAAATAAATTTTGTTTTGCTGCATCCCCAAGTCTCCAACCCGGATTCAAGGTTTTCATAGCCTGCGCTTTAGCCACTTGAGCCACGTGGGGGCAGGGAGTGAGCTTAAATTAAAAAACAAAAAAAAAACACCTTATTTTGTAAGTTGTTCAACTTGGTAGCTACCCAGCCCGGACGCGAACCCGTGTCCTTAGATTGTATGTGGCCTGCACCCAAACGCTACTCCACACGCACGCCAGGGGCACCTTAAATAAACTGAATAGATTACGAGACTCACAGAACGGGCATCACAAAGTGAACATTGCAAATCAAGTAACAACGTGATCGCCTCTCAGAAACCCCGTGCGCATCCTTCTGGTCACTGACTCCCAAGTCTCAAAATATAAAGGCCAGGCCTACCCCCGCACATTCCCGTTGGTAAGCCGGCCGGTGGGTCCCAGTGTGAGAGTCGAACCGACACCATGACAGGCTCCAGACGAGGTAGATAACGATGGTATGTGACACGCCCGCCGAGCCAACCGCTTTCTAAATAACGCTGGTATGTGGCGCGCTGAACATTAACCAACCGCTCGGCACATCTATGTAACAAAACCCTATAAAAGCCTGTTAAAAATTAAAACCGGGGTCCCTGACCAAATCCACTGCGTTGGATGAGGCTCGGACCCCAGCATGCTGGAAATAAAGTCCCTTTTGCTTTTACATTGTTGACTGGTGTGTGTGTGCGTTTCTGAGAGGACGAACGCTGACCCTAACATTTGGGTGCTCGTCCGGGATCGATCTCCTCCCTTCTGGAACAAACCACACACGCACTCAGGCAACAGAGGGACTTAATCAGGTGGCGTGTCGGTCGCTAAGACCAATCTGGGGGCCCAAATTCTTGGACTAGGACACCTACGTGGACGCATCAGAAACGGTGACTAGTCGGGAAGTGTGGAGACATCCCCACTGTCCCTCGGGTGAAAGAATCTACTTCTGGTATGAATCGGCCGAAATTTGTCTGTCGTCTCTTTTTGTCGTTGTCTCATTGTTATCTGTTATCATGGGTCAGGGACAGAGTAATCCCCTTTCTCTCTTCATTGACCACTTTTCAGATTTCAGGAAAAGAGGAAACAACCTGTCTATGGAGATCAAGAAGAAGAAATTAATAACTTTTTGTTCTGCAGAATGGCCAGCCTTTGGAGTCGGATGGCCCCCACAGAGAACTTTCGACCTCGGCGTCATCGCCAAGATTCGGAAGAAAACTCTCCTCACCAATCTGCGTGGACATCCGGACCAATTCCCCTATATCTTGGTTTGGCAAGATATGGTAGAAAACCCCCCTCCTTGGTTAAAACCTTTTTTGTCTTCTAATCCTACAGGCCCTAAGGTTCTGGCGTTTCGATTTCGCGATGATTGTGAAAAGCTCCCAAAATCTGACCCAAAGGTTCTGCAAGACCCCGGATCATTCCCGAATCTGATTGACCTAGACACGGAGACCCCGCTGCCCTATGCCCCTACCCAGGCCCCTTCTCCTCCGCAGGCAACCATGGCCCCACCAGAGCCCCACCAGGTGCCAGGCGTCTCCCTCGAACCAACACCACAGCCAAACGTCTCCAGGTTGGGGCCCGCCTTTGGAACTCGGTCTCACCAGGTCATCGACCCGGCGCCAAAACCCCCCCATCTGTCAGGCATTCTCTCTCCGTGCCGTGGGTCCTGTCGGGGAAAGTGGGGAACAAACCTATCAATATTGGCCGTTTTCTTCCAGCGACCTGTATAACTAGAAAACCCAAAATCCCCCTTTCTCCAAGAAACCCACAGCCCTGAATGACTTGGTGGATTCTATTCTGTTTACCCACAACCCCACCTGGGATGACTGTCAACAGTTCCTGAAGGTTCTCTTCACCACTGAGGAGAGAGAGGATCTTAGCGGAGGCCCGAAAGGTAGTTCCAGGAGACGACGGGCAGCCCACTACACAACCCCACATCATCGAGGAGGGATTCCCGCTGATTTTGATCACGCTGAAGGTAGGGAGCGTCTCCGAGTTTACCGCCAGACTCTGATGGCCGGTCTCCGAGCGGCGACTCGAAAGCCCACCAATTTAGCCAAGGTAAACTTAGTTCGACAGGAACCCAATGAGAGCCCAGGCACCTTCCTGGAGAGGATACTAGAGGCTTTCAGGCAATACACTCCCGTGGATCCCCAGGCAGAGGAGACTAGGGCAGCGGTCATTTTAGCCTTTGTTAATCAGACAGCCCCCGACATTCGAAGAAAACTACAGACAGTCGAAAACTTAGGGACACGAGCGATTCAGGACCTATTCAAGATAGCGGAAAAAGTTTATAACAAAAGGGAGACACCAGAGGAAAGAGAAGAAAGGATAAGGAGGGAAGATAGAGAGTACCAGGCTAAGGAGAATAAAAGGACGCAAAGGGAACTAGCTAGGATCTTTTATGCAGGAACCAGAGAGGGACCAAAAGGCAGGCAATTTGTAAATGAGAGGAAACCCTGGCAGGCTGGCAAGCCTAAGCTGGAAAAGGACCAATGTGCCTACTGTAAGGAAAAAGGACATTGGAAGAACGAGTGCCCCAAGAAAAAGGAGAATCGCAAAGGAAAGGGTGAAACTCCACCGACCCGAGTGTTCGTAGCCGGGAACAATAGTGACAGCGACTGAGGGCGACAGGACTCGGCACCCCTCCCTGAGTCCTGGGTAAAACTTAAGGTGGAGGGGGAATCTCTAGGGTTCATGGTGGACACAGGAGCACAATTTTCGGTCATAACCAAAGATAAAGGGCCACTGAGAGCCAAACCAGCTGGGTGCAGGGAGCCACCGGGACCAAGCCTCACCAGTGGACGACAAGTCGAAAGGTAGGCTTGGGAACCCGACAAGTGACCCACTCGTTCCTGGTGACACCGGAATCCCCAGCCCCTCTGCTAGGGAGAGACCTTCTGACCAAGTTGAAGGCTCGCATTTACTTTGAAGATCAATGAATAAGAGTGACAGACGGGGGAAATAACCCCATACAGGTCCTGACAATAGGGCTGGAGGATGAATACCGCCTATATCAGGAACCCATTTCCTCACTGATCCCCCCTCCTGACATGCAGGATTGGCTACGAGACTTCCCGGGGTTGTGAGCTGAAACTGCCGGTGTCGGCCTGGCCATGCATCGGGCCCCCCTTCTAATAGAACTTAAGCCAGGGACACAGCCTATTCGGGTTCGCCAGTATCCCATGTCTCAAGAAGCACGCCTGGGCATAGCCCCCCACATTGACAGACTACTGAAGGCGGGCATTTTGCGGCGCTGCCACTCCCCTTGGAATACTCCTCTGTTACCGGTTAAAAAGCCAGGGGGAAATGATTATAGGCCCGTGCAAGACCTCAGGGAAATCAACTGATGGGTAGAAGACATTCATCCCACGGTCCCTAACCCGTACACGCTGCTGAGTAACTTACCTCCCAATCAACACTGGTACACCACTCTAGACTTAAAAGATGCTTTCTTTAGTTTACCCATAGCCCCTAAGAGCCAACCAATATTTGCTTTTGAATGGTATGATGAGGAAACCAAGACCTCTGGACAGCTGACATGGACACGACTGCCTCAAGGATTCAAACACTCGCCAACCCTGTTCAAAGAAGCCCTGAGCGAAGACCTGAGTGAGTACGGAGCGTTCCACCCGGGGCTCACTCTGTTGCAATATGTAGACGACCTATTGTTAGCCGCTCCCTCGCAGGAAACATGCCTACAGGGGACTAAGGATCTATTATGTACCCTGGGGACTCTTGGTTACAGGGCCAGTGCAAAGAAGGCCCAGATCTGTAAAAGGGAAATAATTTATCTGGGATATAAACTGAGAGAAGGGAGCCGATAGTTGACCCAAGCCATGAAAAGGACTGTGTTAAGCCTCCCCACACCCATAGGACCAAGGGCGGTTCGAGAATTCCTGGGGTCCGTGGGCTACTGCAGGCTGTGGATACCGGGATTTGCCAAAATTGCCAAACCCTTATATGAGGGTGGCAAAGAGACCAAAACCTGGAGCTGGACCCCCGAAATGAATAGGGCATTTCAGCTTTTGTAAAAGGCCCTGTTGGAGGCTCCCGCCTTGGCCCTACCGGACCCCATGAAACCTTTCCACCTATTTGTGGATGAAAAGAAAGGAATAGCAAAAGGGGTGCTTACTCAGACCTTGGGATCTTGGCATAGACCAGTGGCCTACTTGTCAAAAAGTACTTGACCCGGTGGCTGCTGGATGGCCCCCTTGCCTCAGGATCACAGCCGTCACCACTCTCCTGGTACGAGATGCAGACAAACTAACATTTGGTCAGCACCTGGTCATTACTACTCCACCATTATTACTACTACATCATTACTACTACACACCATAGATGGAGTACTTAAACAACCCCCAGGGAAATGGTTCTCTAACGCCTGACTAACACACTATCAAGGACTCTTGTTAGACAGTCCCCAAATTCAATTCAACAATCCCGAAACCCTCAGCCCCGCTACCCTGCTGCCTACTCCGGACCTGGAAACCCCCTGCATGATTGCTTGGAAATATTGGCAGATGTCACCTCGGTGCGAAAGGACCTGAGGGATCAGCCGCTACCCAATAGCGACCTCATATGGTTCACGGACGGCAGCAGCTTTGTACACAATGGACAGAGGTATGCGGGAGCTGCGGTGGTAGATAAGAAGGGTCGAGTCATCTGGTCTCAAGGGCTGCCCGTGGGCACAACGGCTCAAAGAGCGGAATTGATAGCCCTGACTAAAGCCCTGGAATTGGCCAAGATGAAAAGACTGACAGTCTATACAGACAGCAGATATGCGTTTGGTACTGTTCATGTACACGGCGCCCTGTATCACGAACAGGGATTCATTATGGCTGAGGGCAGAGAGATAAAAAATAATCCAGAGATCCTGAGACTCTTGGCAGCCGTACAGGAACCCCAAGCAATAGCGGTGGTACATACGCCGGGGCACAGGAAGGGGAACGGCCTGGAGGCTGCCGGAAACCGCTGCGCTGACGCGGCAGCTAAGGCGGCTGCCTTAGCAGAGTCAACAGTGCCCGCCCGAAGGAACCGCAGCCTTAACCCTAAACCTGCCACCGCCCGGGATGGGTGTACTTCCCACTGTTCCTATGTAGTCCCCTGAGGACCAAAAATGGATTAAAGACAAGATCAAGGCAACAGAGAAAAAGGACAAATGGTTCCAGGACCTGGAGGGAAGACTCCTTTTGCCTGAAATATTAGGGAAACATTTCATTCTACATTTACATCAGACCACACACCTAGGAGAGAAAAAGATGATCACCCTCATGGATTCCGCCAGACTCCGCTTCCACCATCTGCGACAAGCTGTCCACCAGACAGTGACCAATTGCCAAGCCTGCCAGGTTATGAAACCAGGGAAACTAACAGGCCAACATACAAGTACAAGGGAAAGGGGGAGGGAGCCGGGACAGACATGGGAAATCGTCTTCACAGAGGTTAAACCAGGAAAGTATGGATATAGATATCTACTGGTTATGGTGGATACCTTCTCAGGATGGGTGGAGGCATTTCCTACAAAAAGAGAAACAGCCCTAGTGGTTGCTAAGATATTGCTGGAAGAAATTGTACCCCGCTGTGGGGTACCGGAAATGATCGGGTCAGACAACGAACCTTCCTTTGTCAGCAATGTCATCCAGGGGCTGGCCCGAGCAATGGGGACTAATTGGAAATTACATTGTGAATATAACTCCCAGAGTTCCGGGCAGGTAGAAAGAATGAATAGAACATTAAAGAAGACCCTTACCAAGTTGGCAATAGAGACTGGCGGAGACTGGGTGACGCTCCTTCTGTACGCCATATTCTGGGCACATAACACCCCGTATGTTCTAAACCTGACACCCTTTGAAATCCTGTATGGGGCCCCTCCTCCGATACACCCAAAGCCCTCCATTATGAGTCCCCTCCAGGGCCCGCAGGAACTGATAAAAGCAATAAGGGCTCTGCAAGAGGTACAACAAGACGTATGGCCAACCTTAAGGGCCTTATATGAAGACAGAAATAAATCCCAAAGCCCAATACACACCTATAAACCAGGAGATTGGGTCTGGGTCAAAAGACACAATTATAGGACCTTAGAGCCTAGATGGAAGGGGCCTTATGTTGTCATGCGCGTATCCCCCTCAGCCCTCAAGGTGGACGGAATTGTACCGTGGGTACATCACTCTCACGCACAAAAGGCTAATCCAGAAGAAGAGGACTGAGCTCGAGCCCACTGGACGGCCCGCACCCATCCCACTGACCCCCTGAAGCTGAAGCTCGTCCGCCAATATGAGTAGGTCACTTCTCCTGTGGACTCTATGGATAATCGCTGCGACCACAACAGGAACCAATGACCACCGACCATACAAATGGCAGCTCCGACGATATGGGGACGGATATGTGGTGAGCGAAAAGACACAGGCGGGACCACCCTCCTTCGTGACATACCTATGCATTCTGACCCAAATGCAGCCTTGCTTAAATGAGGTGATGTTTTATATGTGCCCGGCCTCCGGACCATCATATTGCAATAGTTCTAATCACTGTTATTGTGCTCATTGGGGATGCGAAACAATCGCGCCTCATTGGAAAAGGAACGGAGGGACCAATCTATATTTAAAGGTAGACTGGGGGCCTCGGGGATGTTGGCATAGAATGGCCTTTGGGGGGATTTATACCAACTCTGGCTCTCAAAGAGGCAGGCCTAGATGTAACCAAATAGTCATTAATGTAACTAATCCCCAGGATAGATCATGGGCCTTTGGAAGGACTTGCGGGGTGAGGAATTATGAGCCGGGAACAGATAGGGGAGAAATGTTTACTATCCAGAGGTACGAGGTCACCCAACCTGGATCAATAGGGCCAAATAAAGTTCTAAAAAACCCACTTAGCAAAACCAGTAGGGGGGTCCCCGGATTTGAGCCAAAAAGACCAATCACCAAAGCCAACCCCGATATTCACATCACCTGACTATCCCCTAACACCAACTGTGGGAATTGACCAGGACCCACTATGGACCTTGCTGCAATCCACCTATAATACCCTCCACATCACCAACCCCAATATCACTTCCTCCTGCTGGCTCTGTTATGATGTAAGGCGTCCTTTTTACGAGGCAATGGGCCTCAATGGCACAGCTAATTTCACCGGCCAAGACATACCGAGGGAATGTCGATGGAACAACCACAAAGTAGGCCTAACCATACAGCAAGCATCAGGCAAGGGAGGATGCATAGGAACTGTGCCGGAAGAGCAACAGCACTTATGTGCTCAGAGGTATAAGACCAATAGTTCCCACAAATGGGCCATTCCTAGCGAAGGTGGCTGGTGGCTTTGCTCACGAATAGGACTTACCCCTTGCCTCAGCTTACAAGTATTCGATGCATCAAGGGAGTTTTGTATGATGGTTTCAGCGTACCCTAGAGTACTTTATCACTCTGATGAGTGTATGTACTCGCACTGGGAACAACAAACAACCCGCTACCGTGCACGTAGAGAACCTGTTACCCTGACTGTAGCAATGCTCATAGGATTAGGCTTGGCAGGGGCAGGAACTGGGATTGCGTCTCTTGCAATTCAACATACTGGATTAACAGCCCTTCAAGCAGCAGTAGATGAAGATATGTCTAGAATAGAGCAACCTATCACTAGTTTAGAAAAATCAGTAGTGTCTCTCTCCGAGGTAGTATTACAAAATAGAAGAGGCTTAGATCTAATTTTCCTCCAACAAGGAGGACTTTGTGCAGCCCTAAAAGAGGAATGTTGCTTCTATGCAGATCACACTGGAATGGTGCGAGAATCCATGGCACAATTAAGGGAAGGACTAGCCAAAAGAAAGCGAGAAAGAGAACAACAGGAAGGCTGGTTTCAATCATGGTTTAACAGCCCCCCCTTGGCTGACTACTCTCATATCCACCCTTGCAGGACCTCTAGTCTTACTCCTTCTGATCTTAACCTTTGGGCCATGTATCCTAAACAGATTATTCACATATATCAAAGATAGGGTAAACACTGTCCAATTATTGGTTCTCAGGCAGCAATACCAGGTTCTGGAGAGAAGGGAACGGGAGGAATATGACAACGTTGAGGAAGAATGCTCAATATAAGGTTAAAGACAAGGGGGGAATGTGAGAGCCGAACCGACACCACGACAGGCTCCAGACGAGCTAGATAAAGATGGTATGTGACACGCCCGCCGAGCCAACCGCTCGCTAGATAACGCTGGTATGTGGCGCGCTGAACATTAACCAACCGCTTGGCACGTCTATGTAACAAAACCCTATAAAAGCCTGTTAAAAATTAAAACCGGGGTCCCTGACCAAATCCACTGCGTTGGATGAGGCACGCTGGAAATAAAGTCCCTTTTGCTTTTACATTGTTGACTGGTGTGTGTGTGCGTTTCTGGGAGGACGAACGCTGACCCTAACGCCAGCCGGCACAGAAGGCCCACGGAACGACCACGCGCCCCGCGCCCCGCGCCCCGGAGGACCGAACCGGCGGCGCCCACCCGCCGAGGACCCAGCCCCAATCTCCGAAGCCCCACCGGGTCCGCGGCCTGAGCATCCCTATTGGCCCGAGGCCCAGAGGGCGGAGTCTCCCATTGGCCCGAAGCCAGAAGGCTCCCATTGGCTGGCGGCTGACGCACGAACGCTCCCATTGGGCGGGTGCTGCAAAGCGCCGCTTGGCCTTCTGGGAGCTGTAGTCGCCGCTCTCCACGCGACCGCCATTGTTCGGCGGGTGACGAGTCGCGGGGCCCTGCGCAGGGGCGACTGCGGGTTCGGCTTCGCCTCGGGCACCTGTACGCGACTTGCCGCCCGGGATGGACCCCGAGGAGCAGGCCGCAGCGCCGGCGATGGCTCCGGGGACACTGGCGGAACGGCCACAGGTAACAAGGATGGTGCCCGTCCCGATTATGCGGCCGGCCCGGGTCCCCGCGGCCGTGACCCTTCACCCCGCCGTCTGGCGCGGAAGGCGAGCCGCGTACCCGCCCCGCAGCTCCGCGGGCCGCAGGGTGGAGTCGCGTCCGAGCCGGGCTGCCGCTCCCGGACGCGCATGCTCCGCGGGCCTCCAGCCTCGGGTTCCCGGGGCCCGGGGTCCTTCCCGGACCGTCGGGTCGCGTCCTCTCCCTGCCCCGCGAGACGCGGCGTCGTAGGCAGGCTTTAATGCCAGGTGCGACGTGCCAGCTGTCACGTTAGGGCAGCCTCGGGGGCTGCAAACCGCGCGGACGCCTGCAGTTCTGGAGGACGGAGCCTGAAGGCAGCCTCGCTGGGCTGAGATCCGAGTGTGCACAGCGCCGCCCTCCCTCCGTTTCCTTGCCCTTCCAGCCATGTGACTGTGCACCAGCATTCCTGGACTCATCCTAAATTCCAGCGGCGCAGCGTCTTGTTTCGTTCCCTTCTGTAGTTAAAGCTCCCTGCCCCCTTCCCCTTGAGATGGTACCTGTGATCGCCTTTAAGGACCACACGAATAATACAGAATCGTCTCCCACATTTTGAAATCCGCAGCCACATCCACAAAGTTCCGTTTGCCATTTATGGTAAGAGTAGGACAGATTCCAGAAACTCGGACTCCCAATATCTTTGGGGGTTGTTATTCAACCTACCATAGAAAGGTGGAAAGAGGTCGTCTGTACCCAAAGGTGAGAGGAGCAATTCACTAGTTTTACATAGGAATGTTAAGAATTATGGGGGTGAAGGTAGGAGCTATACTAAGAGCTGATGGAAGCGGAGACGGGAGGAGTGGGTGCTGGCTGACCTGGGGTGGCCTGGTCTGCTGTGGGAGAGTGTGTGGAGGAAAGGGATCTGACACAGCCCGTCTCTCCAGGCCCCGTAGTGCAGAGCAAGAGGAGGCCTGAAGATGTCTTCCATGGGGCAGCAGGGGGAATCACAAGAAGGCAAGGCGTGGGTTCCTGCTAGAACTCTAGGAGGAGGCTTGAAGGAGTCTCGTGCCACTGAGAGATTTGTGGCCTGGGCAGAGTAGGTGCTGCTGAGTGCAGGTAGGAAGAAAGGGAGCTTTTATCAAGGTTGGAGGACCTGCTAAGTGGGAGGTGGAGTCACAGGGACAGTAGCAGACAACTGTTCCCACCTAGAAGGTTCTGCATGTTTACTGCAGTTCTGTCAGAACCACATAACACCTTACTATAATGTCACTTTTCTTTTTTTCAATGAAAGGTGCAGGCAGGAATGAAGGCAGGCAGGCAGGCAGGCAGGCAGGAAGAGAGAGGAGGAAGCAGCACTTTATTTTATTTAGTTGTTCACATGGTTGTCCCCGCCGCCCTCCACTCCAGCCCTGGGTCTTGAACCCAGGACCTTGGGATGTATGTGGGACGGCTCCCTGGGGGTACTAGACCCCTAGGCTACCAGGGCATGCCCCTGCTCTGTCCTTTTTGAGGAGAAAGTGGCAGAGCTAGGACTGATCCAGAAGCACCAAGCATTCCACAAAGACCACAGGTAGCCCACAGAAGGGTTTTTTCATCTGTGGGACGCATTTCGGGTCTATTTCATCAACTTATAAAAAACATGAAACATTTTCAATTAAAAATGTTACCCGTTTTCGGTGTGCCCAGGTGGAGCAGAAGTTGGGTCAGTCACTTCTGGAGTCTAGGCCACATACCCCTGGTTTCAAGTCCCAGGTCTAAGGGAAACAACCATTGAACAATTAAACATAAATGAAATAAATGCTTCTTCCTCCTCTCTTTCCTGCCTGCACCTTTCCTTTCAAAAATTTAATTAAATTTAATTAGAATGTGGCCCATTTTCAGCTTCTCTCCAGAGATTGGCAGTTTTAACCACATGGGGGCTGTTTCCCCACAGTGAGTTTGTTATGAGTCTCAGCTACCCCTTCAAATGGGACATGGATTCCCATCACCTCTGACATCACCTCTCTACAGGTTAAGTTACCTTTGATGGCTCTTTGCTGGCCCATTTTAGTCTTTTGTGAACTTGCTGCTAGTCCCTGAAGGCAGGTGAGTTTCTCACGCCAACTGAACAGCCCTGTTTCAGGGAACATGACAAGCCTTGCTTTGAACCTGAGATTAGTACGTCATCTGTTGTTACCTAACAATCTGTCCCGAGCTCAGCGCCTTAAAGCGTCACGATTTCAGCGCCTTGGTGGTTTAGTGGTTAAGTCCATTGCTGCAGGCACAAGACCACATCTCATGGATCTGAGTTTGCATCCCGAAGCTGCAGGGAACAACCAAGATGAATAACTTGATAAAATAAGTGCCTCTTCCTCCTCTCCCGGCCTTCCTCTTCTCGTTCACTCCTGCCTGCAGCTTTCCTTTAAAACAAAAACAAAACCTAACTGTTTCAGCACATCCTGGTGGCCTAGCAGTCAGGTCCGCTAGGCATAGTCCTCATACACCCAAAGAACCCAATTCACAGCCCAGTGTGGGGGCAGCAACTAAGATGGACAACTACATAAAAGCAAATACAATTTATAACAGCTATTTCTTTAGTCACAAAGCTGCAGGTGTGGGCAGCCTCACCTGTCTGAGGTCAGTGGTAGGTTAGCTGTGTTGACTTTGTTCATCTGCCTGGTGCACTCATATGCCTATACTCCACAGCCACGCCTACCTGCCCCTGCCCAGGAGGTGCCCAGTGAAGCCTTGCTCTCTTGGGACTCTGGCTTGCCCATCTCCCCTTCCCTATTCCTCCTCCTCCTCATGGGGACAGTCCAACTGATCGAGAGTGGATGTTTCAGGAGCTGGTAACCTTCCGGGACGTGGCCGTGAACTTCACCCAGGAGGAGTGGGGGCAGCTGGGGCCCGCCCAGAGGAGCCTGTACCGAGATGTGATGCTGGAGACCTTCGGGCACCTGCTGTCTGTGGGTGAGGCTGTGCTCTGAGCTGATGACTCCTTGGGTGCTGGTCATGGGTTCTAGGTCATAGGACCTCCGATGTAGGGAGCTGGCTGTGGGCTGGGGCTGGGAGTCTTGGGTTCTCATTCCCTGTGGGAGATGCAGGCCGGGGAGGCGGGTGTCTGCCCTTCTCTGTCCTGGCACACAGCCTTCACCTTGCTAGGTATTGCTGTGTCCCACTGCGCAGGAGGCTGGATTGCTGCCTTCTCTGCAGAGCAGACCCACACAGCCTGTCTTCCCTCCTTCCAGGGCCTGAGCTTCCCAAACCCAAAGTCATCTCCCAGCTGGAGCAAGGCGCTGAGCTCTGGGCAGTGGAGCGAGGACTTGCCCATGGCCACCATCCAGGTAAGAACCCACAGCGGGAGCTGCTGGGAGCAGCCAGAGGTGACTGCGCACGCCCTGCTGCGGAAGGCTGGTGTGTCGGGCGCCCAGGAGCAGGCACAGAGCCAGTAGTTACAGCAAACAGATCAGCAAGATTGGCGAGAAAGGCCGGTGGGGCGAGGTCCAGGGGGTACCAGTCACCCTCTCCTGGGCAGTCCACTGGACACACGTGGCTCCCTGAGCAGCGAGCTGTGATGACACGTGACAATACCGGCCACTGGGGAATCTAGTTAGAGACTCAGTCCAGAGGTTGTCTTTGGAGGCAGGGGGCATAGACACTCGTACCTGACTCCCAGGAGAAAGCAGGCCTCTTCGTAAGCCATGTTGTTGGGTTAGTCTCCTGAGGTACCCCCTGCACAGAACCTTCCCGCCCCAGGTGCTGGCCTGTAACCCCGGCTCTCAGTGCCCTCCTGCAGGGCCACCCTCCTGGCTTGCAGATCCACGATGCGCAGGCACCAGGGCCTGTCTGCGTGCTGCCCACCTGCCCCTCCTGCAGCGACCCTGTGAGCTTCCTCCCCCGTTTCCTTGACTCGGGGTGTGCAGGGCTCCGCAAGTTGCTCCTGTCCGTGGCCCTTTTCTTCCCCGTGTTGCACCTCCTACCTCTACCGGCGTCACCCCTTTACGTTAGATGCCTGTGTCAAAAGTCAGCTTTTGACATAGGAAAGACGCGCAGGCAAGCAGCAGAGGCAGGCAGCTAGGAAGCGAGAGGAAGAAGAAGCACTCTTTTTGATGTAGTCGTTCATCTTGCTGGTTCCTGTCTTGGATATATGTGAACTGCACCCAACCCCACCCACAAGAGTGCACCACCTTTGACATCATTTTGAGGAACAGGGAACCTGCACATATGGCTTTATAGTATTTTCTAAAGCAAAAGTAACTCAATAAATGTTGACTTAAAAAAAGGTAAACCTTTGTTCTCTTGGACATGTGCCTTTAGCTTGTAGACAAAGTTACACTGTAACTAAACCCAGGATCTAAAGTAATTTGTGAGCCTGAAAATAATAAGCAGCCATAGGAAAGGAGCCATTCCTACCCTGGAGGATTCTAGAACTGGGCCGACCCTCCCCGGAGTCCCAGGAAGTGAGGCACCTTGACAGACATGCCTGGCCTACAGACGTAGTCCCTCTGATGCGGAGCCACCTGACCCCAGGCCTGCCGCCCCACCTCTAGAGCCAGTCAGCGTTTTCGGCTTTGTGGCATGTGCCTCTGTGTCACAAGCCACCACTCAGCTGTGGGCCTCAAGGCCGAAGTCCGGCACCGGCAGGCAGGGGCACTTGTTGGGACATTCCGGAAGACTGTGCAGTTGTAGCTCTGAGGTGCCTGCTTCCTTGTGCAATGTCGGCCAAGAGGGTGAGCCTCCAGGGGCCCCTGCTCACCCAGCCTCCCCCTTCTCTGTCTTCCGCTTCCAAGGACTCGGGATTGCTTGATCCACCAACACTACCTTCCTCTTTTAAGGTTTAAGGTCCATTGATGAATGACCTTCAGGTCAACTGTGAAGTCCCTCTGACTGTCTGATTGAACAGCCAGGGGCAGCTTTAGAATTCTGCCCCTCAGTGCACCCTGATGGAGTAGTGGTTAGGTCAGTTGCCTTCGAAGGAGCGCAGGTCACATTCCTGGGTTTGAGTCCTGGGTTCGGAGGGAAACAACAATTGTGAAAAACTAATTAAAAATAAATAAATTCAGTGCTGCTTCCTCCTCTCTCCCTGCCTGTCTGCCTGCTTATTTTCATTCTTGCCGCGCCTTTCCTTTTTTTTTTTTTTTTAAAAAAAAAAGAGAATTCTGCTTGTCTCTCACATTTTCTTTTTCTACAGCCTTTTAAAATCAAAACCATTCATAGCTCAGGGACTGTAGTTGGCCAACTCCTGATTGAGTCCAGTACTTGGCCCACGGCAAGTGCTCTAGAAATGTTTGCTGAGTGGATGCGCCCCGGGTGGAGTAGCAGTTTGGTCAGCTGCCTTCAGCCACACAGTGCACATGCATCCTGTGGCCCCAGGTTCACATCCCACATCCCCGGGGACGAACAGCCAAGATGAACAACTCAATAAAATAAAGCGTTTCTTTCTGCCTCAGCTCTGCTTGCCGTCGTTCCTGCCTGCACCTTTCCTATTGAAAAACAAGGAAGAGAATGTTTGCGATGTGAGTGAGTGAGGCTGTGTTTGTGGGCAGGGCACTCGGCACTGGTAAGAGCGGAATCGGGATTTGCGTGGAGGGAGAGAGCAGGTGGTTAGCACATAATCCACGGTGTTGGGGGCCTGTCTGCTCCGCTCTCTTTCCCAGCAGCCATTCAGAGCCCTTCCTTTTCTTTCAGGCGAGGAGTTTGGACCCAAGAGCCGAGTGTCACTGAAGGAGCAAGGCCTTCCTGCAGCGGATGCGTCCTGTGTCTCAGTCAAGGAAAGCGTCCCCAGGGAGCCCTCTTGTGCCACCACGCGGGTGGGAGACTGCAAAGGTGAGGACCAGGTAACGGCCCCCCGGAAGGGTCACGATAACTTGAGGCAGCTGGAATTTGGCCCGGACGAAGAGCCGGTTCAGGACAGAGGCTCCGAAAGGCTGGGACTTGGGGATGAATGTGCCCTGCGTTCACACCTAAGCGTGTTCCCAGAGATTCCTGCGGGGAGGTACTTCAGCACCTGCAATTCCCGGGTCACAGACCTGGAACGTGACTCCGGCTTGGGCGGTCAGCAGACAGCAGAGCAGGCGCGTGACGCCAGTGACTGCCGCGGGGCCCCGGGCCCGGCCGTGCCGGTGCCCGAGCCGGCGCGCAGCCAGGCCCCCGAGAAGCCCTACAAGTGTGCGGACTGCGGGAAGGCCTTCAACCACAACGCGCACCTCACGGTGCACAAGCGCATCCACACGGGGGAGCGGCCCTACACGTGCAAGGAGTGCGGCAAGGCCTTCAGCCAGAACTCGTCCCTGGTGCAGCACGAGCGCATCCACACGGGCCACAAGCCCTACAAGTGCGCCGAGTGCGGCAAGTGCTTCTGCCACAGCACGCACCTCACCGTGCACCGCAGGATCCACACCGGCGAGAAGCCCTACGAGTGCCAGGACTGCGGGCGCGCCTTCAACCAGAACTCGTCGCTGGGCCGCCACCGGCGCACGCACACCGGCGAGAAGCCCTACGCCTGCAGCGTGTGCGGCAAGGCCTTCTCGCGCACCACCTGCCTGTTCCTGCACCTGCGGACGCACACGGCCGAGCGGCCCTACGAGTGCAACCACTGCGGGAAGGGCTTCCGCCACAGCTCCTCGCTGGCGCAGCACCAGCGCAAGCACGCGGGCGAGCGGCCCTTCGAGTGCCGCCAGCGCCTGGCCTGCCAGCTCGAGTGGGCGGGTGCGCTGCCGGCCGCGCCGGGGCCCGAGGAGCGCGCCTCGCGCAGCGACAGGCCCTTCAAGTGCGGCCAGTGCGGGAAGGGCTTTGTCCAGAGCTCCCACCTCATCCGGCACCAGGTCACGCACACCAGGGAGGAGTCGCGCGGGCGCCGGCGGGAGCAGCGCTTCGTGGCCAGGCCGCTGCTGGGCCCGCTGCCCCCTGGGCACCCCGAGGGCGCCAGCCCGGGCACCAAGGCAGGACAGCCTGCCAGCCGGGCCCTGGCCTTGTTCGACATCCACGAAATCATGCAGGAGAAGAACCCGGTGCATGTCATCGGGGTAGAGGAGCCTTCGGTGATCCTTGACCTCAGAGAGGCGTCCTAGGGGCGAAGGCCCCCATGACGCCACTGCGGAACCGAGTGGTAAGTCCACGCGTGCTTCCAGAAGTGGGCGGGGCTGCAGGTGAGGCCTCGCGGCTTTCCTGGGGCGAGGTGCCTCCCGACGCTGGCGGTGGCTGCTCGGCTTCAGCCACAGGTGTTTCGGCCTAGTCCTGTTGCCCGGAAATGACGTCGTGCGGTGGAACAGACCTAAGGTGGAACACGAAAAGCTGTCAGTGTATGAGTTTGTAATGAATTAAAAGTAAGCTGTGACAGAGCAGTGTGTTTGGAGGACTGTCAGACCGGTACCCCAGCATGGTCTGCGGCTTTCTGCCCGGCACCCAGGGTGTGGTGTCAGCCACCAAAATATTGTGACGGGGCGTTCCCACAGACGATGCGACTTTCCAGGAGGTGACTGACTGATGCAAAAGTTACGAACAAGAGGATGCCATTGCATTTCTGGAGAATTCCATATAATAGTGTAGGCACGCAGGAATTCATTTGTATGGATATGGGAACTCTGCTTAGGCTCTGTGCCTACATTACAAAGAGGTGGTTTCACACACACACAGACACACGCGTGCGGCCCACTGGAGCAGGCTGGGCTCCACCCACATGTCAGCCACGGAAGAGAAAAGCTCCTGTTGAAAACCGTTGCCTTAGAACCGCCAGAGTTGCTAGAAGCCAGAATTCCTAAGTGGGTAGATTGGTCCTCCCAGGAGCATCTGGCGACATGGAGATATTTTTGGTTGTCTTTACGGTGTGGGGTGGGGCACTGACTTCAAACGGGTAGAGGCCCAGAGACCAGGGATGCGGATAAACCTGTCACAGTGCCCACGTCAGCCCCTCCACAACTACCCCACCCTAGTGTGCAGGGTAAGAAGCTATGCCCAGCCGGCAGCCAGCTTCCAGGGTCCATCAGCTGATAGTTAGGGGTGCTGACAGCCTCACGTTTGATTTTACCAAGTGCTAGCACTAGCTAGTTTATGCATGACTTACTTTTTCATAATTTTTCAGTTTTCTCTGTTCATAACTGTGTGAAGAAAGCGAGAGAATCCCCTTATTTTTCTGTGTCATCTAAATTTTAGCATTTTATGGCGGACATCATAAAACAGGGCTAATGTTTTCATTCATATCTCCGCCTGCCTCCCGCCCTCTCTGCCACAGGAGTATTTTTACAGCAGTCCCAGAAATCACATCATTTCATTGATTTCTCTCAATGTATTTCTAAAAGTCAAGGTGTATCTCTCACCACATTGATCCGTAGAGACAAAACCATTGTCCTAGTCATACTGAGTTGTCATTAGCCCTTTTCAGTGAGTTGATGTTTACACTGATGGTGCAGAAGTGATAGTGAGGCACCCCCAGTGGATTAGTGGTTAGGTCTGCTGCCTTTGGCCAAGCACAGTCCACACACATCTCAACGACCCAGGTTGGTGTCCCAGGACTCAGGGAATAACCGGGATGCACCACTAAATGAAAGAAATACCTACTCATACCTACTCACCTTCATTCCTGCCAGCACCTTTCCTTTAAAAAAGGAAGCGAAAGTCCAACTGTCTGCCCTATGTGAGGCAGGGCAGTGCCCCGAGGCCTTTGTTCCAGTTTGTCCCCATAGGACATTGCAGTCGGAAAAGAACCTAATGGAACACTCTGGCGCAAGAGGGGTTAGGTGCGGTCCACATCCATCCAGCTTCACATCCTGGAGCCGCAGGGAGCAACTAAGAAGCACATCTGGATAAAATGCATAAAGTGCTGCTTTCTCCTCTCCCTGTCTGTCTACCTATCTTCATTCCTGCCTTGTTTTTTTTTCACCCCTCAAGGGAAGGTGCAGGCAGGCAGGAAGAGAAAGGAGGAAGAATTTATATTTCGTGTTTTATTTAGTTGTTCACACTGATGGTTTTCCCGTGGACCCCAGACTTGAACGCAGGGGTGTGTTACCTGTGCTCCTTCAGAGACAATCAAGCTAAACGCTGCTCCACCAGGGCGCAGCTGCACCTTTCCTTTTAAAGTTTGTTTTACATTTTTTTATTATTCTTATTTTTACACATTACAATAAACTCATACGTAAAGGTTCCCCATTCCTCATATAAGAGTCAGCACACCCTGCCCTCCACCCCATCACCAAGTGTTCTTCACCACTGTCCAGTGGCTCCGCCACCATTTCTTCCCCCCTTCACTCTCTCCTGTCTCATTCCCTATTGTAACCTCAGTTTTGTGGCCAGTGTCCAAGGGTTTGGTTTTAGGCACTTTTCTTTAAAAAAAAAAAAACCAATAATGAAGTTGGAAAATTATTTTATTAAATCTCAAAACTATTTGACATCACCACATCTGAACGGATATCACAGTACTTCAGTATGTCACCAATTATCTAATGTTCAGATGTTCCTGGTTGCCTCGTGTTTTGTTTTCTAGTTTGTTCGAATCATAAACAAGAGACCCACATGGTGCATTTGGTTGATACTTTTATTGGCTCTCTTTTAATTCACAGGTTTCCCCTCTTTTTAAAGAGAAGAAGGGGCAGACCTGGTGGAGTAGCAGTTAGGTCAGCCGCCTCAGAGGAGCACAGTCCACACACACCTCAAGGACCGGGTTCATGTCCTGGGACAGGACAGCCAGTGTGAACAACTAAATTGAAAAATGCTTCTTCCTCCTCCCTTCCTTCCTGTACCTTTCCTTAAAAAAAAAAAAAAAAAAAAAAAGTCAGGTAGGCAGAGAGGAGGAAGAAGCATTTTAATTCATTTCGGTTGTCCCCCAGCCCCAGATCTTGAACCCAGTTCTCACACTTTGCATGTATAACCTGTCTGCCAGCTTAACACCTGAGCCACCAGGCTGCACCCCCCATCTTTTTTTTTTTTTTTTCCAGTCTTGTTGAGCATAAAAGACAAAAGGATAGCCTAGAATGTGGCCCCTTCCTGCGCCTGCGCATAGTCACTTCTCACTTAAACGCAGTGGAACGACTTCTGATGCCACATGAAGCCACTGGGTCATCCAGGGGGCCTCGTGATTGTGTGGCCCCCGCTGATAAAGCAACTCAAGCACCCCTGCCCTTGTATGGGGTCTGCTGAGGACTTTTAGAAGGGCTTTCTCTAAGCTGTCAATGTCAGGCAAAGGCAACTTTCTAAGAAAATGGTTTGTTTTTCTACAACATGGGACATTCCTCCATGACTTTTTGTGCAGACTTGGAAACTTTTCCTTGATCATCTTAATGCTTTCTGTCTCATGCTGATCTTGACTTGTAGTCACAGTGTGATCATTGGCGTCAGAGCACAGGCATACAAACCCAGGGATCTGGTGCCCTGATGCTTGTAGCCATGCTCCTTACCCAGCCTCCTGCCCCCTGGAGACTTCCCCAGCGTCCCCAGACCTGACAGGAAAGGGAGGTATCTTTTTCTCTTTTAAAGGAAAGGTGCAGGAATGAAGGCAAGTTGGCAGGAAGAGCAAAATGATGAAGCACTTTATTTTTAGTTGTTTATCTTGGTTGTTCCCCCCAAGCCTGGGACACGAACCCAGGTCCTTGGGATGTGTGTGGACCACGCTTGACCAAAAGCCACCAGGGCACATCAAGGGCAGTATCTTGAGGACACCTGATGCATTTTATCTAAGTCCTTTAAACTGTAAGAGTTAAAGTCATTCAACATTTCCTGCTTATTTAAAATTGTTTGTTTCAATTAAAAAAAACAAAACAAAACAAGAACCTGTCCGCTTTCTAACATAACAGGTCAGTTGTAAGCAAAATGCCTGTCCCACTGAGACACGTTTGCTCTTCCCACTGAGTTTCATTCTAGCAAAGTTAAAATATATACCATCAACGTTTTTGTTTTTTTTTTTTTGTTTTTTTTTAAATGAAAGGTACAGGCAGAAATAGAGAATAGACAAGACAGGCAGGAAGAGAGAGGAGGGAGAAGCATTTTTGTTTTTATTTAGCTGTTCACTTTGGTTGTTTCCCCTGGACCCAGGATGTGAACCCAGGTCCTTGGGATGTATGTGGACTGCACTCCTCCAGAGGCAGCTGACCTAACCACTACTCCACCAAGGAGCATCTATACTGTAAATGTTTAAAATTGGAAGGAAGAAATTTGATCCCGACATCTATCAGCTTATAGAAGTTGACTCCGAATGTTCTGCAGAAAGAACGTTGGATGGTGGTATGCAGAGCAGAGTGGAAGACAGAACCTCCTAGAGAGATCCCGCAGCTGTGGTCACAGCTGTGTCCAGTCTCGGAAGAACTGCCTGTGCTCCCCAATTCTTGATCAGCCAGCCTTCCTCTCCTGATTGTCCACCTCCTGGCAGTGCTTAGCCCCTGCCGTTCTGGGACCCACATCCTTCCGGATTCCTTATGCTCTTGAGGGACATCTTGTCCGCCCCCTCCTCAGATGTTTGGGTCCCCAGGGCACCCATCTTGTGCTCCACAACTTCCCCAGGTGCCCTCGTTCGCGCTCTCAGCTTTGTGCCGTTCACTCCCAAATCTAGGTCTCTGGTGCCAAGTTCTGAGTGTCTGGGAACTGCACCAGTGCAGCCTAGTGACCCCAAGTCTCCAGGCCTGGCACAGCCTATCCAGAACCGCCTGCTGCTGACCAGTCCTCTCATGGAGCAGAGGTGGGGGATGCTCCTTCCTCCTCAACCTTCTTCCTCGCTCTTTATATTGGCTGTCCTGTTGATGTTACCATCCAGACATCTCAGCTCTGTTCACTTTATCCCTTTCCTACAACTGCCACCAGTGCAGAGTCCCCTGCGAGAAGTGACCTGTCACCCAGCGGTGTGGGCGCGGACTCAGGACACTCCAGCTCACCAGCAGACTGTGCGGTTCCCAACAGCCTGTCTTTCCTGTTCCCTCCACCCCAGCCCCGCAGTGGTAGCTCCCGAAGGGTCCTGTTGTCACGGTCCTCAGGGGTTTTGGCCTCGTTGGTGGCCAGCCCTCCCTGTCCCCAGCAAAGACCTCTGCAGATTTCCCATTTTGTTTAAGCTCATGTTTTCTAGGCATAGAATTCCTTTCCTTGTAGGTATTTTGAGCAGATAAAGAACTCCTCAGGGGAAATTACTATAAACCAGAGAAATGGCATCCTTTTATCAGTTTATAAAATTAACATTCTTTGTAGCAAAACCTGGAAATTACACCAAAGTAAAATATGCAAAAATATGAAGACTTATTAAAATTCAACCCTCATACTTCCACCACCCAGAACTGATCATAACTGTTAAGGTTTTATTGATTTTACTTGCAATTTGCCCTTAAAATAGACGTGTGTATCATATAGTACAGACTGAATCATGTGCACACAAATACATGTGCGTATGTCTTCTATTTAGAGACCTGGGATCCCTCCGAGTTCCTTCTAACCTGTTCTTAGTCTGTTCTGAGCATTTTCTCTCTACAGTGAATTTCATGTCGCTATTGTAATTGCCCACGAAGACTGAAGCAGAAAGCCTTCTTCCCAGCCTTGACCTTTACCCACCAAGGGAGGTTTCCAGGGGACTGTACCGATACAGCCTCTGCAGAGGTTACAGATGCACAAACCCTTCCTTCACAAACCTGTCACTAGAAATAAATCCCGCAGATATGCTTGTACTCGTGCCGACTGCACATGGTTTTCAGGATGGTGTTGACCTCAAAAGGGAAAGTTTGGAAGCAGCTTCCGTGGCTGCTGCCACCATGGGGACCTGGCTAGGCGATTTGTGTGGATGGAGAGTACACGGCCACTGTCTACATACCAGTGTGAGAAAGGACTCAAGCAGTGAAGCAAGTACAACAGTTCATGTTACTGTTTTAAAGGAAGATGCAGCAGGAATGAAGGTGAGTAGGCAGGCAGGCAGAGAGAGGAGGGAGAGCGTTTTTGTCATTTAGTTGTTCACACTGGTGGTTTTGCCCCAGGACCCGGGACTCCAACCCAGGGGTGTGTGGCTCAGGGCTCCTTTGGAGGAGATTGACCCAGCAGCTGCGCCAGGATGCGCCTCAGTGCAACAGCTTGAAAATGGTGTGTAGTGTGATCCCAGTGGAGGAGGGTGAAGATGAGGTGTGTTCACAGTATTGCGTGTGCATCAGCGCACGAGCACACTGTCTCTGAAAGGGTCTGGAGGCTGCTCTGAAGAAGAGAAAGGGACAATCCTCACTATATCTGTTCATATTTTTGGAATTTTGAAACATGTAAAAGTATTAACATTTCAAAAAATAAATTTAAAAATCACAACTCTTTCAAATTAAAGTATGTTTGGTCATCTGTTCCCTTGGTTTCCATCTCCCCCACTGGATTGTTCTGTGTAACTGTGTCCCGCCCACACCTGTTCCGTATGCTCGTGGCGCACAGGTGTGTGTGGAGTCGAGGGAATGAATGAGCGTAATATGATTCCATGAAGTTTCTGCAAACTGTACACAGAAGTTTCCAAGTTGTTAAGTATCTGTATCAGGGCAGATTGGGAGTGATAAGACGAGGCCTACTGGGAAGGCCCGAGTGATGCCATTTTGAGCTGCATTCGTTGTGGGTGGGATTCCTGCGGGGACCCCCACTGGCTTTGTCTCTGTGTCCTGGTGGCGGCAAAGACAGGCTTAGGCCCTTTTCTCAGTCCTTCTCCATCAGGATCCTCGTGAGGTTAATGTCTTGTGTTAACCTTTTCATGGACTTCTTGATGGACTAATGCCTTGTGTTGACATTTTACTGAATTTCTTGGCAAACTCTGTCCCCGCTGACACAGGCAGCTTCTCCGGTCTCGAGTGGGTTGCCGCAGCACAGCCCTGAATCTGAAAGCCCATCCTGCCTCAGAGATGCAGCTCCCCCAGCCCCTGTAAAATAGCGGAGAATCCTTCCCCCCAGTGCTGGCTTCCTCCTTTTCTGATCAGCCTCCTTTGAATTCTAAAATAAACTCTTTTTTTGATATTTGAAGCTTTTCTCTGCGTCGCCATGAGAACCACACAAAGTGTCCAACAACCTCATTTTCAGTATTTCCTTATACTTCCTCTGGGTCCGGTCATTTGTGCGAAAGGTAACTGGGGAAAAGCTGCCTCCAGTCTGAGAAGCTGTCTCCACAGTTCTCTTGGAAAGAGATCCATGGCGAACATTTTCCAGGATGTGCAGCTCAACAGGGTCATCACTGGTCATGTGGCTGTTTAGATGTGATTTTAAATTTACTAAGATTAAAATTGAGTCCTTCCATCGCACTGAGACAGGGAGGGTCCAGAAACAGGGTGCCCTGACCACTGACTTATGGGACATTTTCTCTGCCCTTTGCACCGCAGTGTCCTGCCTCCTTGGTAAAAAGACCATTGACTGCCCCATTGTGAGGGGACATTTTGCTGAGTTCCCCCTTTCACTGGAACCATTCACTTCCCCACTGTGATTAGTTTTGCCTCCATCTTGAGGACCCCATTTCTCGTTCCCTCTGAAAATGCTATGTCACTGCAGGTGAGCCAGCACGAGTTTTATCTTGCCAACCCCACTCTCCCTCTAAGCTGCAGACTCTAGGATCTAACAAAAATTAAAGCACACGCATTAGTGTTGAAAAATACTTTAAAATCAGTTTGGTGTGCCCTAGTGGCCTAGCAGATAGATCCGCCACCTCTGACCTGCACAGTCCAGCAGGGTTCGCCGCCTGGGATTGGAGAATAAAGGAAATGCTTCTCCCTCTGCCTGCCTGCCTGCTCACCTTCATTCTTGCTGCACCTTTCCTTTAAAAACAAACAAACAAACAAAGAACTCAAGGTTCACCCTGGTGGCCTAGAGGTCTAGTGCACCTGAGAGCAGTCCCACATCCATCCATCCCAAGGTCTAAGGTTCAAGACCAGGGTGAACAACCAATGTGAATTACTAGATAAAGTGCTTCTTCCACCTCTCTCTGACTTCCTACTCACCTTTATTTCTACCTGTACCTTTACTTTAAAAAAAAAAAATCAGCTCAAGAGTTCACCCAGATGGCTCAAGTGGAAAGCTGTCCCATGTAATAGTCCAAGGACCCAGATTTCCAGCCCAGGTTTGAGACCCAGGGTCAGGGGAAGCAACCAAACAAAGTGCTTCCTTCCCATTGTCTTTCCTCCTTAAATGGCTTCTTCTGCTTATCTTGTCTTTAAAAAAGAAAAGAAATCAGCTCAGGACTCTGGTGCTGGAGGATACAAGTGAGCAGGCAGCAGGAAGAGATAGGAGGAAGCAGGACTTTATCTTATTTAGTTGTTCATCTGGGTTGTCGTCCTCCGTTCCCGCCCCCCCCCCCCGACCCCCATCACCCCTGTCACCCCTATCCCAGAAGCCGGGTCCTTAGTTTCACGTGGTCCACATCCAGGTCACAGTTGCCTGACTCTGTTCTTGGGCTGGCTCCCTCAAGCACGTGGGTCCACCCCTCGTCCTCCCCCATACCGCACATCCCCGACCCTTTGGGTAATGTCTCTTATTGAGCCACAAAGAACTCACTGAACAGAATCCCTCAGCTGGAACCCTGGCTGTTTGCAGCACTCGCCAGCTTCGACTGCTCACTCGTTACAAACAGGACATTTCCATCAGCACTGCAGAAAGTTCTTTTGAACAGCACTGGTTTACAGGTACGGGGCTGGTGCACCCCTGTGATTCAGATGACTAAGGTCCACAGACTCAGGTTCAAGACCTGGGGCTGAGGTGGGGGAGAACAAGTAGATGACTGGGAAAATTTTTTAATTTCCCCTTGTGACCAACTGACTGTAGTAAGTTAAGGAGAAAAGTATCAAAATCCGCTTCTCCGCTGGTCACACAGGTCTTCCATCTAAAGATGAAACGTTCACGTCTCACTTGGTACCCAAGGACATCCCTTAACTGGGGAAGGTAATCACACAGGTCCTACCCATTATTGATTTGTTACTGTTGAGGGAAAAGTTTAAAGGGATGTTACATTTCTCTCATCTTCTAAGCATTTCAAACCAGCATGTGAGCAGACAGGACAAGGAAACAAGCATCCCAGGAACCAAAAAGGCCATAAAATTCCTTCAGGTCCACCTGTGCCAGGAAATCTTCACAAATTCCTGAGAAGTTGCATGGGATGTCCTTCCCCTACCTTATTTTTGTCTCACCTGAGACCCCCAACAGCCACTCTCCTTTTAGTCCTCCATAGCTAAAGCACTCCTTTCTTCTACAGTGTAGCAAGTTAACGAGTCTGTCCCGAAGCCCCCTTACCTTGCAAAACCAGGGTATACATCCAGCCATCTCTGCTCATGGAGGTGGATCTCTGCCTCCCGCATTATGTCTTCCCTTCTTCCTCTGATAAACTGTCTCACCAACTGAAAACATCTAAGAATTATTTCATGGCTGTTTTGCCACTGAACCCAAACCCCACATTGTTACCATGTATACACAGAAGAATGAATGTGTGGGACACTCATTTTATGTGTTTGTAGTCGTTAGTTTCCTGCTAAGTGTGAGAAGGGAGGGATGTTGTGATTTATAATAGAAACACTTAAAACCTTGATATTTCCTAATATAAATGAGGTGACTTTTGGGCCACTCCCCACTCCCATAACTTTAGGGTGCGGGGCGGGGGCTGGGTGTCAGGAGAATCAACCCTGAGATTGGAGTGTTGGGACTTCCAGCCCCACTCCCGTGAGTCTCTTCTGTCTAGTTGTTCCTAATAAAACATCCTTTAATAAAAACTAGCCATCTAATGAGTTGGGAGGTTTCCCGAGGTCTGTGAGCATCTCTAGCGAGTTAACGGAACTAGAGGGAGGGTTCTGGAAACCTCTGGATCATAGCCAGTTGGTCCGAAGTACAGGTGACAATAGGGGCAGTCTCCTAGGGCCGAGCCTGCGACCTGCGAGGGCTGACACCTCTTCTGGAATTGAGAATGAATTGCCGGTTGGTGTGGAGGAAACTCTCCCTCCCCTTGAAACTGGGTGCAAAACTGTAAAGATGGGGCAAAGAAACGACGGTAAATTCACACATGGAAAGCCCTATAGCCATTTAACGAGTGTTTTCAAAACACTTTCAGTAAAGTTTAGTAAAGCGGTAAGTGAACATAACGAGGAATATGTAAAACCTGATTGTGCCTCTTTAAAATCGTACGTGTCACAACAATCCAATCTAAACGAGGGCATTTTGGAAAACGAACTTGTATACATGCAAAGTGTCAAAATTATTTCAAAAAAACAGCTAAAACCAAAACTGAGGATGCACCGGAGGGACGCCGTCCAAGCGCCAGTGCACATTGCAACCTGCGCTCGTTACTTATGGGCTGAATGAGAAAACAAAACGGCGGGGCTGACGTCTTTGCGGTAAATGAGCACAAGGGCTGTGGAGGAGGAGAGATGTGATTCCAGCGACGCGGAGGGCGGCCAGGTCCCGGGGCGCCCGATCGGGGCTAGAGGACCGCCCCGGCGCGGCCCAGGCCTCCCGGCGGCCCCGCCTCCTCGGCGCGGAGCCGCGGACTACATTTCCCAGAAGGCTGTTCGTCCTCGCCGGGCCGGCTGCGGGCGGGCCGAGCGCAAGGGCCTCTGGGACATGAAGTTCAGGTGCAGCGGAGCTGCAGGCGGCGCTGGGGCGGCGGCGCGGCCCCGAGGGTGCAGGACCCAAGCGCGCGGGTGCGCGGCCAGGCCGAGGCGGCGGGGCAAAGGAAGGGACGTGCAAGTGAGACCTCAGGTGTAGGGTCCCAGTGCGTCACTGCCCGTGCAGCTGCAGGTGTGTGCGTGTGACTGTATCAGACGGGAGAGTGGGTGTCCTGCGTGTGTGACACCACCTGTGCATGCAGATGAGGCCTCAGGTGTATGCATATGGCCGTGTGTCTGCGGGGAGCCTTGTGCGTGACACCCGTGTGTGTGCAAGTGTGTGCCTGCGGCCGGTACCCTGAGCCATCACCCCCACTCCGCTCTCCCCCAGCCCCTGGCAGCCAGCCAGCAGGCACATCGGACACCTCTCCCTGCCAGGTCACCGCTGGGGCGGACAGCTGGGAGGGGACCTTGGGTCTGTGCTCTGGACATTCTTCTCCATAGCCTCAGGGAGAGCAAAGCCACGTCACTTTCTCCATCCCACAGGTTCCCCCCATGCCCACTAGGTGGTAGGAGAGGCTCACGGGTGTGAATAGGCTTCCTCTCAGCAGGCCTAGCACAGAGCTCATTTTGCAAAGGCAAATTATGAAATGAAAAGAAAACACACAAAGTTTTAGAAAGATTTTTTATTCAGTTGTTTGTAACTTGGATTAACTCATATGGTTTTGCTCCCTGCACCCTAAAAGTAAGGTCTGCATACTAAAATGTGATGGTGTATTACAGAGTTCAGCTTAAAAAGAGCTTTGTTGTGAGAACTTCATTAAAATCGGTTGGAACAGAGATGTTAGTGTCAGCTTTTAGCACTTTAAACACATGGCCCCATTTCACCCTGTCTGCCTCTCTGCAGGTAGCATGCAGGTGTTTACATCCCGACTCCACAGACAAAGTTGCTGAGGGTCCGAAAGGTGAAATACTCTCTCTAAGCTCCCAACTAGAAGTCGCTCACTTTTCAGGATAAAAATTTTAGATTTAGCAGATCAGGACAGGGTGGCAAAGGTCCTGCCTTCCCCTTCAGGTATTTCATGATATTTAATCTGAGGAGGCATTCATTTCTAGTTTTCTCGCCAATGGGAGATGGGATGACTGGGTCCCGCATGAAAGGTGGATGGAGCCCTTTGACTTGAGGCAAAACAGGAGCTGGGCAGCCACAGAGTTGCCAGGCTGGTCATGTGCCTGCTGGCAGCTGTGCCTCTGTCCCCAGCACAGGTGCATCCCTTAGGGGTTCTCTGTGGTCACCAGGGTGAAGGCCCCCTCCCCCCCCACGTCATGTTCTGAGCCCACAGTAGACAGTTCTGAGCCCACAGTGCACTAGTGAGATAGTGAGGACAAAATGCCTTGCTGTGACTCTCCAAGACCCCGTTCCGGTTCGGCGCCTCATGGAAGGACTGCAGAGCTCACAAAGACAGATGTACCCACACTTATGGTGTGGGACAGTGGAGGCCACAGGTCATGGTCATAAAGTGAAAGGTACAGAGGCTGGCATCCGGGAGCACTTCACAGCAAGGAGTGACAGTGCACTCAGGTCCTTGCCAGCCGGGGAAACACGCGGTGCCCCTCGTGGGGCCCATGGCCCCGGGTAAACAGACACTGTTAGGTTCCCCTGAAGGTTGGGGACTTGGGGGCTTGGTTTGGGAGTGTGGAAAGGAGTGACCCAGAGGAACACTTCAAATGTCCAAAAAGAACTTATTCTGGAATTCAAAGCAGGCTGACTCAGAAAAGGAAGAAGCCAGCACAGTCGGGGAGAGGGCCTGGGGTGGCAATGCTGAGAGCCTGAGGTTGAGGCCGTGTAGACGTGCATTATGATGCTAACACAGACATGCGTCAAAACACTGAGAATCGTGATCAGAGAGACCCGCAAGAGAGCCTAGGACCTGCCTCCTCGGGCAGCCACGAGGAAACACCGAGACAGAGGCCAACGGAGCTTCCCGCCAAAATCCCACACGCACCAGCTCTGTGCACACAATGGCATCACCCAGGCCTTTGGAGGGGGGCTTGTCCTGTCGCCGACCAGGCAGGGTATTCCAGGGGCTTAGCCGTTCTCTCGGGAGCAAGCCAAGGCCCAGTCACCCCTTGCATGTGCCGTTTCGACAGCCACCTCAGCTGAGTTAAGCCTTCACTGCACGACGATCTGACACAGATGTGGCTCACGGATGACTTGCTACCCAGCTGAGGGCCTCAGCTGTCAGCACAACGTTAGAGGAGTGTCCGCTGCCTGGAGACAGCCTAGGCTGGGATCCTCAGCAGCAAAAGGACTTGCTCTGCAAAGACAAAGCAGCTGAGCGGAGTGCAAGTTCCGAACACACTCCCCGCGGCCCCAGCCAGGCCGAGAGTCCCGGAGAACCCAGCAGCCACTGGGCCTCCGCGGCACCCGTGGCAAAGGATGCGAGCAGCTTGTCCTGTGGTTACTGGCCATTTGTCCTCTTCGAAGCGCTGTTGATGAAATCTCTGACTACTTAGAACAATTTTTTTCTTAAAGGAGAGGTCCAGGCGGGAATAAAGTGAGCAGGCAGGAAGCGAGAGGAGGAAGAAGCATTTTTTTTTTTTTTTTTAAATTGGTTATACATCTTAGTTGTTCCGCAGGCCCGGGACACAAACGCGGGTCCTTGGGATGTGTGTAGACTGCACTTCAGCCAGAGGCAGTTGACCAAACCTCTACTCCACCAGGGCGCACCTAAAAGATTTTTTTTTAAAGGAAAGGTTCAGGCAAGAAAAAAAGGCAAGTAGGCAGGCAGACAGGAGGAGAGAGGGGAAAAAACACTTTATATATTTTTATTTCAGTTGTTTATCTAGGTTGTTCTCCCCACTGCCCCCAGCAGGAAAATAGGTCTTTGGGATTGTACGTAGACTGCACTGGGTCAGAGGCAGTGGGCCTAACCACTCCTCCACCAGGGCGCGCCTGACTTTTTTTGTTGTTGACTTGTAAGCATTCTTCAGTATTCTGGATACAAGTTGTGTCTCTGTGTGTCTGTGCGTCCACGTGGATGTGTGTGTCTGTGCATCTGTGTCTGCATGAATCTAAGATTGCGGCTGGACACATGGGTGTGATGATCAGCTGGGAAGTGGGGAGGTTCATTATCACCACCTCCTCTGTTTTGAAGTCGGATTGACTGTCTTCTTGTCACAGAGAAGGAAGTAAAGGATCAGAAGTGAAATCGAAGCACAAGAGTAAGAGCAGAGTTGGGAATTGACTTCGGCTGGTCCCTTCCTGATCCTGCGCTTCCTACAGCGTTATGCTCTCTCTTAGACAGTGGTCTGCAGCCTTTTCTGCATAGTAGAATTACTGGGTACTTTCACAAATCTTGATGACCAAGCCAAGCCCCAGACCAATGAAATTAGGATCCGTGATATGTAAAATAATGCCTCCCCTCTTCCCACTCAGACATCCACGACCTAATCCCTGGAACCTGAATATGTTACCGTCTGTGGCAGTCTCTGCTGATAGGGAGAGTATTCTGGATTCCCAGGTGGGTCTAATGTGATTACAAAGGTCCTTCTAAGAGAAAGCAAAGCAGGAGAGTCTGAGCCGAGAAGGAGATATTACGACAGCGAGACAGAGACACAGAACAAGGAATGGGAGCAGCCTCAGAAGGTGGAAGAGGCAGGAAAAGGGAGGGAACCTCTTCCTTGGTGATTTCAGCCCTGTGAAGCCAAATTTTTACTTCTGACCTCCAGATATGTGGAAACACATATTTTTGTTCGTTTAGGCCCCTGCGTGTGTGGTCATTTGTTACTGCGGTAATAGGAAACAAGACAGCCTCTCCACATACACACCTAGCCAGCTGATCAGAGCCAAGTACATCTGGGTGGAAAATGGGAAGGGTGATGGGTCACAGAAACAATAAAGCAGGCACGCCCCGGTGGCCAGGTACCGAGTCCACTGCCTCCCGCTGCATACAATCCATATACATTCCAAGCACCCAGGTTTGCGTCCCGGGGCCGGGGGGGAACAACCGAGATGAACAACTAAATAAAATAAAGTGCTTCTTCCTCCTCTTTCTTCCTGCCTGCCTGCTCTCCTTCATTCCTGTTGCACCTTTCTTTAAAAAAAGAAAGAAAGAAAGAAAGAAAGAAAGAAAGAAAGAAAGAAAGAAAGAAAGAAAGAAAGAAAGAAAGAAAGAAAGAAAGAAAGAAAGAAAAAAGAAAAGTCATAAAACAGAAACTAGACAAATCTGGGGACCTCTTCATTGGTGGGTGGGATGGGGAGCCAGGCTTGGTTTGGAGGCAGGGGTGTCAAGGGAGGTCATGTCGAGAGGCGTCTGGCCCGTGAACCAGGCTCGGCAGTGGGAGCAGGGCTGGAGGCAGCAGAAGAGGCGGGACATAAAGGCCCGTGTTTCAGAAAACCCTCCTGCCCTGCTTCCTGCTTCAGGAAACTCTTCTCGGTGCCTGGCCCTGTGCTAGGTTCCAAGGATGCCTTGGCCTCAGGCCATGAAAAGAAAGGTCTCCCCACCCTAATAGCACAGCCTCACAATCTGGGCAGAGAAGAAACTGTGAGGAAGCCTCCACCACTTCCAAGTCACTGCACCATAGCTGTTAACTGTCAGTCCAGGTTTTGCATCAGCTTGAAACACTTGCCCTAAGCCCTTCCCTCTAGTCAGGAGTCGAGACGGCAACTCCTCCGAGAACTGGCTTTTCTCTTTGACTGCCATCCGCCTCTCTTACATCAGTGCCAGGGGACAGGACACGCGTGTCCTCTGTAGTGCAGAATCCAGCCTGGAATGGTGCTGACCCCACTGGGTGCTCAGTGTGTATTTGTGGAAAGAAGACACATGCTCATTCTGGCTGCAGGGAAGGTCTTAGTGGCAGGGAACATGGACAGAGGCTGGGGCTAGCAAGCACCAGCAGGTCACCATTCACGGGACCCACCACACAGCACTTCCTCCCTCAAGGCCTCTTTCCACCTCACCCCCCCAGTGCCCCAGCCCCACACGGAATCTCCTGTTCAAAGTCTGTCACACCACGTGCACACAGGGGATATGTTCTAACACAATCACATGTCTAGCCATTCACTGTCACACAGTCCACCCCCTGTGACAACACACGATGTAACCGTATGGCCGGGACCTTCTTCTGTCTCCCAGACGCCATCTCCCTTGTGACAGCAACCGACTGCTAATGATTGTCACACCTGGTCTCTCACCAATATAGACCAGAACCACCCACACATGGGGTCACAGAGAGTGACACACAGCTCAACCTCCAGTCACACACACAGATGCATGAAAACACCCGCACGTGGTCAGAGAACCGACACACACGACACCCAGCAGCGCACCAGCGCGCCCGGCACCGCACCCCGCACGTCCACGGACGCACACACGTACCGTCGCAATCCCGACGCGCACACCCTCCATCGCCCTCGCCCGCTGTCCCTCAGGCGCGGCGCGGTCCCAGCGCGGCGCTGCGACTACAGGTCCCGGCGAGCCCCGGGGTGGCGCGCGCCTTCCGGGAGTCGCCGTCCGGGTGGGCGGGTGGTCGTTTCCGCGCCTCGGCGTCACTTCTGGAAGTTTCCGCCCACCTCCCGGTGAGACGGTCCCGGGAGCGGGTCCAGGTGAGACGGTCCCCGGGAGACGGTCCCGGGAGCGGGTCCGGGTGAGACGGTCCCCGGGAGACGGTCCCCGGAGCGGGTCCGGGTGAGACGGTCCCGGTGAGACGGTCCCGGGAGCGGGTCCGGGTGAGACGGTCCCCGGGAGACGGTCCCGGGAGCGGGTCCGGGTGAGACGGTCCCCGGGAGACGGTCCCGGGAGCGGGTCCGGGTGAGACGGTCCCCGGGAGACGGTCCCGGGAGCGGGTCCGGGTGGAGCAGGGGGGCCGCCTGCCCCAGAGCAAGCCGGGAAGATGGGAACACCACCTGTGGACGGGTGGACCCCCGCAGATGTGACGGACCACTCGCGGGGTGCTGCCTGGGTGTGGGCGGGATGGAGTGACTGAACGGTGACAGATACGAATGCCTGTGGAACAGACTGATGGGGCTGGACTGAAGGTGAGAAGGACTAGCCACTGTGTGAGGAACTAACTGATCCAGTGTGCGACTGTGGCAGGGAGGGTGGGGCCAACTGCCCAGCTGTCACTACATGTCCGATGGATTGTGCGTCTGTATCTGGGGTGTGTGTTTCTGACTGACCCGCTGGGAACTTGGTTGACTGATAGGAGTGTCTGAGTGACTTAATCCAGTGTGCGACTGATGAAGATGGTTGACTGAGACTAGGTCGGTTGTGTGATGTTGTGAGTTAGAGAATGTGTGCGTGTGATTATGTATTTCAGGTGTGACTGTGAGGTCTGACTGGCTGAGACTGTGAGATTTGGGGTACATCCCTGTGACTCAGGCTCAGGTGTGCACTATGTACAGCCCCGGGACCCGGGTTTGAGACCCACCACCCAGGGAAGAAAACCAAAAAAGAGATTTTGAATGCTTGCCGGATGACGCTGGGTGGTAGGGACATGGGAGGGGCTGAGTTGATGTGAACATGAGTGATACTGAGAATTCTGTGTGCCTGGGTGTGTTTTGAGGTGCCACTGACAGGCTGCCTGAGAGTGGGTATGTGTGTATGAATTATAATTGACCGATTTTGTCAGGGCACTGAAATGGGATGATTTGCCAAGAGTTTACCAAGCAGGTGACCCAATTCATGCTTTGTCATATTTGCAGGTGAAACTGAATGGCCAGTGCTCACCCAGCTGGGTTTATGGACCTGGTCTCCGGTACCTTTGGGACTCGGTGTGGCAGAAGGTATTCTCTACATGTATGCCATGTGCCAGTCCTGTCCTGGAGGCCTGTCATGATGGCATTGAGTCACCTCGCAGCAACCCCCTGAGGTAAGTGCTGTTTTCAGGCAGGGTGGAGGCCAGGAGTGGGAAACGAGAGACCCACTCTCTGCAGGTGACCTTGACTGTGGGGCGGGCTGAGGCGGGTCTGTGCATGCGTCTCCGACGGTCCTTGGAGATTTCTCAAAACAGCTGCTGCAGAGCTGCACGGGCAGCTGCATTGCCATCTGCTGCCAGCCTTGCTGCCCTGCCCTGTGTAGCAGTTCCTGGGACCTCTGGGCCTCCATGCTCATCCTCTCCCTGCTCCTTCGTTTACGTGGCACCTGTGTACTGCCTGCTTTCTACGGCGCTGAACGTCTCTTCATCTTGTCTGTTTGTTGATCTCCTTTGGGGAAATCGCTGGTCAAATCTTTTCCCCATTTTTAAATCGGAATCTTTGTCTTTTTGATATGGCGTCGTTCTAGGTACATTTTCCTTACCAGGTACGCAACCACAGTTTCTCCTCTGTGAGATGCCATTTCACTTTCTAGGGTGCCCTCAAATGAT
Organism: Solenodon paradoxus; assembly: GCA_004363575.1. Lineage (NCBI taxonomy): Eukaryota > Metazoa > Chordata > Mammalia > Eulipotyphla > Solenodontidae > Solenodon > Solenodon paradoxus. Next base: position 108,380 of record RJWH01002510.1, on the reverse strand, counting down.
AATGTTGATTCTTCTGATGAACTCTCATTTATCTATGTCATCTTTTATCACGCATCTCAGAAGGCTTTATGTTACTTTTAGCGTATGTGGAGTATTTACTATATTTGCTATCCATTGGGTCACAGACCAATTTTCAACAAATTTCAAAGGCTCGAAATTGGCTAAAGCACATTTTCTGAGCATAACAGCCTTAGTAATAAGTCTCTAGTAATAAAAAGGCCACTAAAAAAAACAGTTGTTTGACAACGAAGCATCAGAGTTCTAAATAACCAATAGGCCAGGAAAACACCACAAGAGAAATTGGAAAATGCTTTGAACTAAATCATAATAAAGATTTATCAGACTTGTAAGTATACAGCTCAAAGTTTATTTTGAGGAACATTTCTAGCCTTAAATATATGCATTTGAAAGAGGAGAAAAGCTGAAAATCAACTATTTTAGTATCCATCTTAGAAGTCACAAAATAAGTAGTAAATAAAGTGAGGAAATGACCATGTGGCTATGTGGCAGGTATGTACGAGAGATGAGAGAGACCCGGCTCGGCAGGTAAGCCAGCCAGGGGGTCTGGCTGCCTGGGTTTGACACTCAGCAACAACCTTCCTTTCACTGTTTGGGTAAATCTTTCCTCCTGTGTGTCTGTTTCCATAGCCTTAAAATGGAAAGTTCCCACCTTAGGTTTGTTGTGAGTTGCAAACGAGTTACCACGCATAAGTCCTTATCGGCTACTTGGATGCTGTTGTGCTTATTTTGCTCACTTGTGTGTCTGTGAAGAGTCACATCTCAGAGGCCCCAACCCACCTAAGCCCTGCTCTGCAGGTGGGAGCAGGGCCCCAGGTTCCACATGCTGAAGTTCTTACCCTCCTGCAGACTCAGTTCCGAGGTTCCAGCCGTCGTGTCTCATGCCGCTGCCCAATGGCCATCCCCAAGAGCCCGCTGAGCCCAGTGGCCTGGGAACAGGGTGACTTCCTGCGTGTGAAGGTGGAGGATGAGGAGGCCAGCCTCTCCCAGGTCCAGGAACCCAGCCTTGGCCACACTGCCAACCCGGAGGCTGCACGGCTGCGCTTCCGGGGCTTCCGCTATGAGGAGGCATCCAGCCCGCACGAGGCCCTGGCCCGGCTGCGGGAGCTGTGCCACCGGTGGCTGCGGCCCGAGGTCCGCTCCAAGGAGCAGATGCTGGAGCTGCTGGTGCTGGAGCAGTTCCTGGGCGCGCTGCCCCCTGAGATCCAGGCCTGGGTGGGGGCCCAGCGCCCTGAGAGCGGCGAGCAGGCTGCCATGCTCGTGGAGAATCTGACCCAGGTGTTGGAGCAGACAGGTGAGGGGATGCGCCCAGGTGGAGAGGTGAGGGGGTGGGAGGCGTTGACATCAGAATTCAGGGACGAGAGCATGTGGGGTAGTTTGGGGTCGCTCCTGCACTTGTTCTCACCTTGGTAAGCAGGTCACTTTTGATCACTAATGACCAAAAGTCCAGCTCAATCTGACTGAAGCAAAGCAGGGCGGCCTCCTGCCTGCGTCCGGGAGTGCACTTGAGAAACGAGGACTCCTTCTGTTTCATTTTGCTTGTCCTAAGTTGGCGTCATTAGTAATCCGCTTCTTTCCCCAGGGAGACAGGTTAGGCATATCAGCCCTTCCACTTCTCTCCTCTGTCAAAGACAAGAACCGGGAAAGAACAGAATGAGGTCCCTGGGCCGAGCCCCCTGAACCGGGCCTGGGCCTGGGCTGACCCCAAAGGAAGACGGCTACTGGTACCAGAGGAAGGGGCTGCATCCCTGGGGCCTGGTGGGGACACAAATACCAGTGTCTCCCTGTGGCCCCTCTCAGATGTTCCATCCCCGAGGGGCTGTGGGGCGCCAGGAGGACCCAGCTCTGGGGCAGTAGCTGGTGGTAATATGTGGAAGTTGGGCTTGTCCTGGGCGGGAAGAACTGGAGTTAGACAGAAGAATCGTCAGCACTTGGTAGATCCAGCCACTGCTGGGCCCCTCATCCTGGTCTTATGACCCTTGAGCCTCAGTAAAATGGAACCGACAGCTGCAGTGCCACCTGGGTGCCTGCAGCGGGTATACAGGAGGCCATGTGCGCACCGCACCTGCAGCGGTGTCTGGCACAGGTTAAACACGCAGTGCCTGCCACTCTTAGGACCACTCGTTGGTCAGGCATCCCCCTGTGGCCTCACCAGCTCTGCCCAGGCAAGTGGCAAAGTGGGGCCAAGAGGACGAGAGAGAGCAGTTCAGGCAGAGGGCTGGTGGGGAGAGGCCACAGCCGGGGTGTGATGCGGACCAGCCTCCTGGGAGGAGCAGGGCTGCAATGTCTCTGGAATAGATCAGGGAAGGGGAGCAGGACCCAGCCCCTGGCTGGGAGGTGGGGGGAGTTGAGGGGGCACATTGTGGGCATCAGAGGTGAAGGCTCTAAAGCTGAAACTTCACTTTGGCTACTAACCGTGTGACCTTGTGGAAGTGATTGGCCTCTCTGAGGTAATCCTGTTCTTGCATCATTGACATGAGACGCCCCAGCTGGGGTCCCCATCTGAATGCAGTCACTGCAGCACCTCCCGAGAGGGCTGACGTGGAAATCAGGCAGTGGGAGTGCTCGCTGACCTCAGAACCTGCCCTGTGACCACAGGCTCACAACACCCAGCAGGCTTGAGCCACAGCAGTTATAGCATCCCTGCTGCAGGCGGGAAGCCTGGGCCCTGATGAGGGCAGGAGTGCCCTGAGCTGACCAGCAGGGGACCGTGGCCCCACCCTGGACAGGAGTTGTGATTCCACATTGCCCCTAACTTTCTCCGGAATATGTCCAGTAAACTGCTTACTCCTCCTCAGCCGCCCTGCCCACTGGTCAGACACGCCTCTACCTCCTGCGTGCCCCCAACCTCAGACACACTCAATCTGCCCACGCCTCAGCCACACCACCTTCCCGGCACTTTGTGAAGAAGGGGCTTGGTCCTCCGGGGGTGAGTCTGCTGCAGAAAACTCACAATCACCAGCCTCCGGGATTGACACCCTCACTCAGCAGAATTAACCCAAAACTGAGATCCAGCCGTGCCCAGCAGGCACGGTGCTGACTCTGAGCAACAACGCAGCTCAGGCTGGAATAGCTCAGGCTGCCCAGGGGAGTGAATTCGCAGGGCCTGGCCACACGACAGACCACACGCCCCTCTCTCCTTCCCGCTGACCTCTGCCACCCATCCCTGTCCTTGAGATCAGTTCAACCTCAGGGTTTTCCTTTTAAGACTTGAGCCCAAACCAGAAGTCTTGAAGTACTGAGGTTTGAGGAGTAGGGGTTGGCTGGAGCCTGTGCTGCAGTTTGTTTTGTTTAGAGGAAAGGTGCAGGCAGGAGTGAAGGCGAGTAGGCAGCAGGGAGGGAGGGAGAGGGAGGAAGACAGAAGAGGAGGAAGAGCCCTATTTATTTTTATTGAGTTGCTCACATTGGCTGCTCCCCGGTCCCGGGTCTTGAACCGTGGACCTTGGGATGCACGTGGGACTTCAGGTGCAATGTGCCACCGGGCCACCTGTGACGCAGTTCTTGAGGATGTGGAACGATAGCCTGGCAGCCGTTTGTCAACCATGACACCAAATAAAAAACTGTCTTTTTCTTTCTTTTTTCTTTTCTTTTGTTTTTTTTTTGGCACACCCTGTGGCTCAGACTGAGACCCTGGGGGTGACCCACATACAGCCGCTGGAGCTGGGTGACAACCACAGTGAACAGCTAACTGAATAAAGGTGCCTCTTCCTTAAACATGTCTTGGTTCTCTCCCTCCCTTCCTCTCTGGGAAGGAAGGAAGGGAAGGAAGGTTGGTTCTTCTGGAAACTGGGCCGAACTGAGGCCCTTCCGGGAGACAGGGTGCGGGCAGAGTGGGGGTCTGCGCCGCAGGGGCAGTGATGCTGTGGTTCCCATCGTTTCAGGCAGGGAGCCCGCAGCCCGGCTCCCAGAGGCAGCCCGCAAACAGAGCGATTCCCAGGACTCGGGCCCAGGGGACCGGGCCATGGACACCTCCATGGGAGCAGCCTCCCCGGGACCTGCCTGCGGCGATGCCTGCAAACCCGAGGTCGGCTGCGAGACGTGGTCAGGGCTCTCGGGGGCCATCCGGACAGAGTCTGTCACTCAAGGGGCAGATTTGAGGAGAACGTCAGGGCCTGGACAGGCTGCTCCCACAGACCGGCCCGGCGGTGGGTCTGGCACCGCAGGCCGCTGTCCTGCTCCGTGGCCAGACTGCACCTCCCAAGAGGAGGCGCCTGTAGGAAAGGTGGGCCCGCTGGGCGGTTCCAGGACAGGGCCTCCGCGCCTGTCGTGTCGTGCCCTCCAAGTGTGGCCAGTGCGGCAAAACCTTCCAGAGCCCCTCGGCTCTGGACGTTCACCACAAAAGCCATGCTCGAAAGACACTACTCCTGCGGCGAATGCGGCAAGACCTTCAGCCGGAACACGCACCGGGCCCAGCACCAGGTTGTCCACACCGGGGCGAAGCCCCACAGGTGTGAGGAGTGCGGGAAGGCGTTCAGCCGGGTCACCCACCTGGCGCAGCACCAGCGCATCCACACCGGGGAGAAGTCCTACCGGTGCCAGGAGTGCGGCAAACCCTTCAGCCGCAGCACCCACCTCGCCCAGCACCAGCGGGTGCACACTGGGGAGCGGCCCTGCGAGTGTGCGCAGTGCGGCAAGGCCTTCAGCCAGAGCACGCACCTGACACAGCACCAGCACACCCACACCGGCGAGAAGCCCTACGGGTGCCAGGCCTGCGGCAAGGCCTTCGGCAACTGCTCGGCGCTCATACGCCACCTGCGGACCCACACCGGGGAGAGAGGCCGTACTAGTGTGCGCTGTGTCCCAAGGCCTTTGCGCAGAGGTCCTCCCTCATCGAGCACCAGAGGACCCACACCGGAGAGAAGCCGTCCGGTGCCGCAGCTGTGGGAGGGCCTTCAGCCGCAGCTCAGCCCTCCTGGTTCACCTGCGGGTGCACGTCAAGGTGCTGCCGTGACCAAGAAGGCCTCGGGGCCCAGAACGGCCTCCCCAGGCCTGCTTTTAGGAGGAGCCCTACGTCCTCAGAGAGCAAAGACTGCGGTGTGATTGGCAAGTCCCCCCACGATGATAAGGCGTTTCATGACAGACGTGCTGTCTCGGGACAACCTGCATTTGGGGACCTGGGCAGTGAAAAATAATTCAGGCAGCTGGAGAGGCTTCCAGAAGGACGCCTCTCCTTCTCTGGAGCTCAGGCCTGCCTGAGAGAGGACAGCGGAGCCAGGATTTGGATTTGGACTCGGTGGTCCCAGGATGCTCCAGGCAGAGGCTCCAGGCAGAGGCTCCAGCCTCAATTCCCATGTGTTTGCTCTCGCCTGCTCCTCTCCTGCCTCGCCTACCTCCGTGCCTTCAAATCTGTTTTACTTCATCTAGTCATGTCTAAGTCCAAGGCCAACTCAGGAGGCTGCCTGTTCCGCGAAGCCGGCCCAGTCTCACGTCCTCTGTCCTCTCCAAGGGCGCTGCTCGCCTGGCACCAGCTGCCTCCGCACTGCTCCCATGGTCCGCAGACACCAGCCCTGCTGGTTTTACCTCAAACCCACCTCACATCTTCTCCACGGCGTTACCTGGAGGAGCCGCATCCCCTCTGCCGTGGATTCCAGCAGGGGGCCCCTTCCTGCCTTCACCTCATCCCAACAGCTGCCTTCTCACACTGCCCCCTCCAGATGCGCTTGTCACTCTAGAGCGGCAAGTCCTCCAAGGTGTGGGGACGCTCCCTGAGGGGCCACAGCTATGCCGAGAGGCACACCACTCTGGGGCCCAAGCAACCTCTCCAGTTACCCTCTCAGTGTGTAAGAACATTGTCATTGTCAGTGTGTGTCGTGAGTGGAAATGGCATCACAGTGCTGCCTAGGAGAGAAACGACAAACTCCCTCACCCGCTGTCCACGTGCACGGTGTCTCACAGCCTGGCCTTCAGCCTCGCCTGATGGGCCCCCCTTCCCACATCAGCCACGAGCACCTCGTGGTCCTGAGGAAGCCACGCTTTTCCTGCCTCCGTGCCTTTGCACCTGTGCCTGGACCCCCTCTCCCCTTTCTCCAAGGTGTTTCCGATCCCCTCCCCCAACGGCGCCCCTAGACTTGACCAGACCGCAAGGTGTCCTCCGGGCTCCCAGAGCACCCCGTTCGCCTTCCTAATCCTTCCTGTGCTGACCTCTTCACAAAGTCCACAGTCTGTGTTTCCCAAGGACACTGAACTCCCAAGCACAGGAGCTGTCTTGCTCTCAGTGTCCCCAGCACATGCGATGCAAAAGACCCCGACCGGCCTGTGGAAGGAATGTGCTGTGACTGCCCTCCCATATGTTTACATGCCGGTCTCCTGCCAGCTGGGAGCCCCTGCGGGGCAGTAACAGTTGGGTTTTCCTATGGCCCCCTGTGCAGGCAAATGTGCATTTCAGTGGCCCCAATAATAAAATGTTTCTGTACTAAGTCTGCCCTTTCTGTGGCCCCCTGGGGGAACAACCAATGTAAACAACTAAATTAAAATAAAATAAAATACTTCTATGACATGGGAAAAACTTCCCATGACATCAGTCGTATAGAGGGCTTTGGGGACTCAACTCCACCATCAAGGGAAACAAAAAAGAAAAGGAAAGGTGCAGCAGAAGTGAAGGCAAGTAGGCAGGCAGATAGAGAGAGGAGGAGGAAGCACTTTAATTATTTTATTTAGTTGTACATCTTGGTTGTTTGCCTGGCCCAGGATGCAAACCCAGGTACTTGCAATGTATGTGGACAGCACTTCAGCCAGAGGAAGTTGACCAAACCATTACTCCACCAGGGTGTGCCAAACTTGATTTTTTAATAGGCAGAAATATTTGAGTGGATATTTTGTCATATCCATATACAGATGGCATCTAATCACATGGAAAGCCAAATGCTTAGTTTCTTCAGCCATTAGTGAAATACAAGAAAAACTACAATGAAACCACTACATCCCTTATTTAAATGATTAAAGTAAAAATCTCTGGCATGCCCTGGTGGAGAAGTGGTTAGGTCCTCTGAAGGAGTGCAGGCCATACCCCTGGCCAGGTTCCCCTGGACCTTGGGGGCAGGTGGCGGTGGGGGAACCAGTGTGAATGACAAAAATGCTTCTTGGTCTTTTCTCTGCCTGCCTGCCTGCATGCCTGAAACTTCTCTTGACCAGGACACAGCAGAACTGGAACTCATGCATTGTGGATAGGAACACAGTGTGGACCCTGGAATTTAGTTTCTTCCAAAGGTACACTTGTCATATGGCTCAGCAATCTACCCTTGGACTTTCAGCCTCGCAAAATGCTCACACGAAAAAACTGTACATGAATGTTTATGGCAGATTTATTTGTAATTGCCAATAACTGGAAAGAATCCAAATGTTCTTCAATAATGCGTACACGAACTATGGTACATCCAGACTATAGAACATTCTCCACATAAGAACAAACTTGATATGTGCATTAGTTTGCATGGGTATAAAGACATTATATACTGAGTTTAAAAAATGGAGGAATCAAAAAAGATTATTTTATGACTTCATTTATGTAACTCTGCAGGCGCACCCTGGTGGTTTAGGACACCTGGTGTCCACATCTATCCCAAGCCCCGGGTTCGAGACCAGGGGCCAGGGAAACATCAAAGATGAAAATCTAAGTAAATGCCTTGTCCTCCTCTCTCGTCCTCCCTCTGCTTGTGTTCATTCCTGCCTGTACCTTTCCTTAAAAAAACAAACATAAAATATTCTGGAAAAGAAAGCTAAAGTGACGGAAAACAGATCAGTGGTCTCAAGGGACAGGGGAGACCGTGACTGTAGCAGGTAATAAAAGGGGGATTTGGGGGACAATAAAGCTAACTATCCAGATTCTTGTGTTCTCATACTTGCGCACGTGTGTTTAAACCTGGGGAATTTTATAGAGAGCTCTTGGCTGGTGATAGTTACCCGAGTGTCTACACTTGTCAGACTTCATCAAACCCTTGAAATGTGTGTATTTTGTGTGTAAATTAAACCTAAATCAATTCTATTTTCAAATAGGCTTTGATTTTGTTTAAATCATAGGAAATGACTTCTTCGCATGTTAAAAAGGTCAAATGTTGGTCAAAAACACATGTTAAAGTCTCTCAATTTATTAGTCCTGAAAGGAAATGGGGGAGTGCCCTGCAGCCCCACTTGCAGCAGGAGAAATCCCACCCAGAGGTAGATGCTTCCTCAGGGCGGTCAGCAGCGGGTTGCAGCTGGGTCAGCTTCCTGGACAGATGCAACAAAAGCGAAATGGTAGGACCCGGGTGCTGTGTCCTCCCTCGTGAGAGCAGGTCAGACCTTGTGAAGCCGCTCAGAAAGAAAGCCGACGCTCCCACCACGCGCGCACACGCACACGCACGCGCCCCCTGCAGACCACTCCGCAGGGCGCAGAGCAGGAGGAGGATGGGCACCGACGGGCACTGGCGGGAGGGGGTCGCGCCCGCAGAGCCTGGAGGCGCACCTGCCACTCGGAGCTCCACCGGGTCGCTGATCTCGGACAGGAACCGGATGGGCCACTCGGAGCGGTAGCGGCAGCTGTAGTTGCCGGCCTGCTGCAGGCCCACGAAGGGCAGCACCAGGTCCGCGGACGGATGCTCCGCCCAGAGACCAGCAGAAGCCTCCGACTCGCCAAGGCGCAGCAACTCGAAGGTGACGTCGGGCACCCGGCCCTCGCAGCGCAGGACGGCATCCCGGCCGGGAGTCACTGCCCCACTATACAGGGCCCGCAGCTGCGGCCTGGGAGGGGGTCCTGGGCGGAGCGGCGGTGGCGGGTGAGCACCTGTCCTCCTGCCGCCCAGGCCCGGGCGCCCACACCGCGTCTCCGGTGTGTGTCACAGCCCCAGGCCGCCCCAGGTCCCTGCAACCCCGCAGACCCGCCCGCTGGGCTGAGACCGAGGGGGCGGTGCTCCCTGCGGAGGGTGGGCTGGGCCTGCGCCCAGGGGCTCTGAGCGGACTATGCCCGATGGCCCGGCCCCCGCCCACCTGATGATGAAGCAGGGGCGCCAACAGGCCCCAAGGACCCCGGGTTCGGGGAGAGGCACGCACTCTCCCTGCCCGGTGGGGACAGGGCCTGGGCAGCGACGGGAACGCTGGCTTTCGTGCTGCCGGAAACTGAGCGGGAGGAGGCGCAGGACCACCAGGGATCGAAGAGTAGAATCGGGCTCCGCCTCCCACCGTGACGGCCGCGCTCCCGGGGCCTAGGTGCGCACGACCGCGGGACAAGCCTGGACGCCAGGCGCCCCCAAGACGCTCGCGGCCGCTGCCGGCAGGGCCGGGCCGGGCTGTGGCCCCTCATTCTGCACCGACGGGAGGAGCGCGACGGCCGCAGTGCCCACCGACGACCCTCGGGCGGCCGCGGGCTCACCGTCCACGCGCAGCTCCCAGGGCGCGCTGAAGGCCGAGCCCGCGAAGGGCGGCGCCGTGTCCGCGTAGATACAGCTGTAGTTGGCCGAGTCCGCCACCGAGACGTCGCGCAGCTGGAAACGCGCCTCGGCCCCGGCGGGGCTCAGGAAGCCGAGCACGCGGCGGCCGCCGTCATCCTCACGCGCCAGGGCGAAGCGCACGCCGGCCCGCGGGGCCCCGCACCGCAGCTGCACCAGCGTGCCCGGCGCGGGCCGCGGCGTCGCCGGCTCGGCCGACAGCTCGGGCGCCGGGAGCGTCTCTGAGGGAAGGGTGTGGGCTGACGGGCCTGAGCGCATGGCTGGCCGGGACCGCCCGCTTAAAATCGCACACCCGCCCGACCCGCAGGGCCCGTTCTCCTTGGAGGTCACGCACTCCGATACTGATCATTAGCTGGTCTATAAAAACAGGCAAGGGGAGATGGAGTTTTGTCTCCAAGCCCAGGGCATGCAGTGTGAATGGCGCCCCGCCGGCCGGAGCCTCTGGCCACGTCTGGGTCCTTGGGGTCCAGCCGGTTCTCCCTCAGCAGTCAGGCCTCAGCGCCGACGGAGGGAGGCGCCCGCACGTGGTGCAGACAAGGCCAGGGCCCGACCTGCGCGCGGGCCCAGTGACTCTTCTAGGGGCTGCAGGTTGCGTGTGGCTCTGCTCTCAGTTAGGGAGACCGAGGCCAGGCAGGTGAGTCGGGATCGCACCCCGCCCAGGGCGGCCCTGCGCTGCGCGCCCGGTGCCCCCCGCGCCCGCTGGCTCACCGTCACTCCGCAGCAGCTCCAACGGTGCGCTGTCCACGGACCAGGGGCTCCGCTCGCCGCCCAAGCGGTAGCGGCAGGTGTAGAGCCCGCTGGCCGCCGGGCCCCCCAAGTCCAGATGGAAGAATACGCGGCCTGGGGTGGTGCTGCTCATGGGCACCAGCAGCGGCTCCTCGCCGCGCCTCAGCTCCAACTGCACTCCGCTCAGGGGCGCCACACACACCAGGGTGGTAAGGCGGTCGGGGAGCAGGACCGCACTGGACTCGGCCTTCAGGCTCAGCGTGGGCGGCGGTGGCGCAGCTATAAGGCAGGGGGTTGCTGGGGCGGCCACCCTCAAAGACCGGCTGTGGGACTGCTCCCTGAGAAGGCTCGGCCAGCCCGGCCTCCAGACCCGTGCCCCCCGCACCCGTGGCAGCCCAGGGGGACCCATCCTTGGGACCAATGCCTACAAAACCAGGAAGGTCAGGCAACTGTGGCCGCCTCCCAGAGCCCGCCCTGGGGGTCAAAATAAAAAGTAGCTGTGCCTCCAGGAGCCCCTCACTCAGGAAACTGTCTGGACGGTGCACACACTCACCCACTTCCCGTATGGCCACCGTGGCGCTGGGCTGGGAGAGGCCACCTGCGGCGTGCATCCGGTAGCTGCAACTATAGTTACCCTCCTGCAGCACCGAAAAGGAGGCCTCCAGGCCGTGGGGAGCCTCAGCCACCTTCTCAGCCACCTTCTCCCCATCACGTGTCAGCAGGAAGGTCAGGCCAGGGAAGTCCCCTTGGCACAGCAGTGTCGCTTCCAGGCCAGGGGTGATCCAGGAGCGCTGGACTGAGCGCAGCAAGGGTGGCGGCAGGGACTCTGCGGGTGGTCAGGGGTGGTGGGGGCTCTGTGTGACTGAGGACAGGGATGGCCCAGCCTGCTCGGGACCACCACACAGGAAAATGCAAGGAAGCCAGGAAGATGGAGGACCTTGACGGGGAGGGGGACAGAGATAAAGGCCCTACTGTGTGCCGGGTCCAAGAACTTTCTGGGACCCTGTGGTTTATTTCCCACAGCCTTCAGAGATCAGTACGGTCCAGGCCCTCGTTTTCCGGAGAAGCCAGGGGAGGTGCCTAAGTCCACCAGCTGCTCAGAGAAGGACAAGAGGAGGCGAGGGCATCCAGGGGGCACCCCCCTTCTGCTGCTCCAGCCCAGGGAGGCCCCTCACCTGCCCCAGTCACCTCCAGCAGGTTGCTCAGCTGGGTCCACCCGCCTTTGAAGCCAGAGCGGCAGCGATACAGGCCCCGTGTGCCAGCCTTCACGGCTCCCAGTGGGAACCGGTGCTCCAGGGTGGGGAAAATGAGGCTCACGGGTTCCTGGGCCACCCCGTCCTTGAACAGCTGGAAATGTGAGGTCCCCAGGACGGCCTGGCACGTCAGCGTCACATTGGCCCAGGGGTCCAGCGGCGACTCAGCCTCCGCCCACAGTTTTGGCTGGGTCTCTATTACTGGAGGTGGGTGGGGGTCAGCGATTGGCAGCTTGGGGGTCCCTCTGCAGCACCCCCTCACCCAGCCTGACCCAGCTCACCTACAGCTGCCTCAGTCGCTGGGCCCAGGGTGAGACCTGCGGAGACGCACCTGTGAGGCCCCTGCCCGCCCTGTGCCCCTGTGGCCTTGAGCCCCTGTGGCCTGTGGCCTGTGCCCCGGGATGGCCGGGACCCTCACCCCAGAGCAGTAAGAAGACAGACAGCGCTGACATGCTGACTGCTGGCTCCTCGGGGCCCAGGACCAGGAGTGTCAGCTGTTAAAGCGGGAGGAACAGAGGGAGGGGCCGCAGGCAATGACCTTTCCAGGAAGGCGGGGGCGGGTTGCAGCGGAGGTGGGGGGGCAAAGGGCAACCTCTCCCACATCTGGAGTTTATTCTATCGATCACCGATAATATGCATAATTAATAGCCAGCTAGTAACAAAGAATAAAAATGATATTTCAAAAATACGGCACGTCCTTGTGTCTCAGGTGCCTGAGGCGGCTAAAGGTGCAGACTGTGTGCAAGCCCGTTGGAGACTCGAGGGAGAGGGCGGGTGGGGGAGACTGATAAATAAATAAGCAAAGAATACAGTAAAAACAGCAATAATGACAAGGCCATAAAAAGTAAATAATGAAGCGATATGAACAAAAGTAAAGTTTTAGATAAAATATTTCAAACAACAGCCTAAATAGAGGTAAATAATAAAAATAACATGAGTAGACTGGAATTAGTGAATAAAGTTACTAGGTAGCGAAATTATTTCAATTCAAAGAATTAATACTATGAATCATAAAAGAAAACAGACTACATGTTAAAATGAGATAATATAATAAGAAATGAATACTAAAAATAAAATATGAAATAACTTTATGTGCACTGTGTTGGCGTAGCGGTCAGTCCCAGGCTCAGTCTGCCACGTGCTAAGGACGGGGTTTGCAGCCCCTGTTTGCAGGTGGGGGGAACGGCCAAGATGAGCAACTAAATACAATAAAATACTTCTTCCTCATTTTTCTTCCTGTCTGCCTGTCTACTCACCTTCATTCCTACCTGCACCTTCCCTTTAAGAAGAAAAAAGAAAAAAAAAAACAAGGTGTGCCCTGGTGGCCTAGCGGTCTAGTTCACCTACAGCCCAAGGTCCCAAGTTCAAGACCCAGGCCAGGAGGCCAACCAGTGCGAACACTAAATACACACACACAAACCCTTCCTCCTATCTCCTCCTGCCTACTCACCTTCATTCGCACATGCACCTTTCCTTTCTAAAAAAGGAGATACATATTTTTAAATATTATAAATGATGAATAAATGAAAATAAACTAAAATCTGCTAATAGTAATTAATTCATAATTATCAAACACATAATAGAAAGGAGGCGGCGCCTCCCACTGTGGGTGGCCGTGCTCTGCACCTTGGACTCAGGCACAGGTGCTGTTCCCGCGGCTCTGAGGGGCACTGAGCCCACCCCAGCCTGTGCGCACACGACTGAAGCCAGATGGGCAGCGGGGTCGCACACCGAAGTTGCCCGCTGGGCACAGTGGGAAGCGAGGCCACTGCTGCCTGGGTTTCTGCAGAAGGCATCTTGTCACTTTTGGAGGGGCATTTCCTAGCTCTTCCTGGAGCTGCAGCCCTTTCTCTAGTTAAGTCTCCAGGATATTCACCATGGGCTGGAAGTTCCATTTACCCCAGGACATTCTGCTGGGACAGTGCTCCCTGCCCCTGCTCTGGACCTGCGCTCAGAGGTGATGTGTGTGTGACTGCAGCCACCGCCCCCTCGTCCCTAGCCACCTTCTCTCAGTCGCCCCTCTCCCCACGCCACAGTCTGGGAGGGAGAACAGTCCCCCTGCCCCACAGCTCGGGCCCTCCCTGGTGTCCAGGCTCCCGCTTGCTGTCCTGCCAGGTTGAGGGCCCACAGCTCCCAGCTCTCACCTCCCACCTGTCCTCGCTTTTCACTCCACAAACATTTACTGAACATCCTTTTCTTTTTCTTTTGTTGCGGTAACCTTTATTTTGCACATGAAAATAAACTCTTATGTGTAGGGTCTACAGGGGCAGCGTCCCCCCTCAGCTGTGTGTCAGCACACCCTGCCCTCCACCAAGTGTGCATGCCTACCGCGTGCCAGCAGGGAGAAGGCAGTGCTGCCAGGGCCTTCCCAGGGCCGCCTCCCTGCACCAGCCTCACCGCAGCCTCCTGCTAGTGACAGGCTCTGCCCTCCCACCCTGGGATGTGGCGGCTCCTTCCAAGCACTGATGTGAAACCCACACCAAGTCCTGGCCTCCGTCTTCTCCCTTTGCAACATCCAGTGTGATTTCAGTTTCCTGTCTGGGTGGGAGCCCGACATGGAACTTTGTGTCAGGTGGGGCCGCGGAGAGGCTGGAGGGAAATGCCGTCCACTGCGGGCTGCAGGGAACGCGACAGGAGAAGAGGTAGGGTCTTCTCTGCGCGGAGAGGGAGGCCTTGACCTCCGCCGCCACCACAGACGCGGGGAGCATGGCTGGACTCCATGGCTGGACTCCGGGCTCAGCGACGCCTCCCCACCCCGCCCTCCACTCACCTGGGTGCTGGTGCTGGTCCTGCTGAGCCCCAGGGATGCCGGCCCCTCTCCAAGGCCTGAGCTCCTAAATTCCCGACTCTGGCTCCCCAACTCGGGGTGCTGGCCCTTCCCCTGCTCAAGCCTCAGTCTCCCCGAAGTTCCTCTCTGGTCATTCTGCAGTTCCTGCCTGTGGGTTCCCCGATCCAGGCCGGTGATCTGGGCCTTGAATCCCCAAATCGCAGCCACGGCGAATCTGTGTCTGGGACTGTTGCAGATTCACGGTCTGGTCTACAAAAACTGAGACCCTGCACATACTAAATCTGGATATTTGGATCTCCTTTTTCTTCTTCTTCTTCTTCTGGCTTTATCTTCCATTCACACTCCTGAGAGTCCTGATTAAGCCTACATTCCCAGGGCCCCAAATTCAGTCCAATTTCTTGTCTCTGTCCTTACCTCCGAGAGAAGCGATGGGTCTGGATCCGATCCAGCATTGCCACCTCCGCCCTGCACATTCTACCCTGTGTCTTTCTCTGCACTCCAGGGAACCATTCTCAAGTCACGGGGCCCAACTTACAGCTGAGCACATTGAAGATGAATGGGGAAGGGACTTAGGGGGCCCACCGAACAGGTGGACTGGCCTGAGTACCTGCTTCTGCATCAAGGTCCAGAATTCTCACTCTTGTAACGAGTACCCCAGCTAAACCACCCATCCGAGTGCCCAGCCTGGCACCCAGCGAGTCAATGGCTGGGCAGTAGCAGGCCGTGGGCAGTGGGAAGGAGCTGTGGGAGGGGCAGACACTGGGACAGTCCTGCAAGAACTGGAGGAGCAATAAATATGCCTATTATTCATTCCCTTCTTCCCTTATTCGAAGACTTGGAGTCAAGGTGACCAGCCCTCTACTTGGCTCAGCTGGCTCAGCAGCTGAGTGACCTAGACGGCAGCTCCTCTCTGGAGCAGGCCACATCCGTTAGACAGGTCTAGAGCTGACCGGGGGTACTTCCATGACTTGGATCAAGGATAAACCCAGCAACAAATTTATTTGTTAAGCAAATATTTCTTGGGCATTTTGTATGTGCAGGGATTCCCAGAGCTGGGGGACACATGGTGCAGGGAAGGAGCGGCTATCTGAGGCAGAAGTCCGGCTCCGGGCCAGCTGCCTTCAAATCCCAGCTCTGCCCCCTTTTGCTGTTTAACCTTAAAATACTTTACCTCCCTGAGCTTCCATGCCTATCTGTAAAAAGGGGGCACCCATCTAATAACCTCGTTCTGTTCAGTAAATGACCTGACTCCCATATTACCAATGGGGCCAGGGAGGGGTTCTCTAGGCTGACCTCAATTACAAGGTGACCACAAAGAGGGGCAGACAGAGGCGAGAGGGTGATCTGAAGAAGAGAGAGCATGATAAAATTCTAAGTCTAGGGTTGGCAGAGGTGCAGCGTGGCATCTGAAACCCCGATGAGAGCGAGTGTGTGAAGGGCAGAGGAGGAAGACCCATCCCTTAATTGTTTCATCAGCTGTTATCTGTGAGCAGGTTCTGTGGTCCAGGCCTGGTGCTTGCAGTGGGGGCCACAGCAGAGAAGGAGCCAGGCAGACTCTGCCCTCACTGAGAGTCACATGAACAGTGCAGAGGAAATAAGGTGGAGGAGGGTGGAATCATAGCGTCACCATGGGGTGTCAGGAAGAGTCAAGAAGCCTTACTATGAAAGCAGTGACCAGGATGGGAGGGAACTTTCTGTGTATCTGCTTTTCAGTCATTTCTTGTGGCTGCTGTAACACATTACACAAACTTGGTGGCTGAAAACAACAGTAATTTAGTCTCAGTCCTGGAGACCAGAGGTCTGAAATCAAGGCATCTGCAGGCCCATGCTTCCTCTGGGGGATCCAGGGGAGATGCCTTTCCTGCCTCTTCCAGTTTCTGGTGGCTCCACGTCTTACATGGTTTTAAATACATCACTCCAGTCTCTGCCTGTGTCTTCACATGACCTCTCTTCTGTGTCTTTTAGTCTTTCTCTTATAAGGATGCTGTCATTACATTTAGGGCTCACCTGGGTAATTAGGATGGTCTCCCCTTAATTACTTCTGCAAAGATGTGCCCTGGTAACCCAGTTGGCATCTGGAGTGTAGACCATGTAAAGCCCAGGGACTCGGACTCTGAGCCATGTCTTCGGGGAGAACCAGAAATGAACAAATAATTAAAAATGCTTCTTCCTCTGCTTTCAGCCTGCCTGCCTTCCTTAAAAAGGAAAAAGGAAAAAAAGAAAGAAGTGAAATCTGCAAGGACACTTTTTCTTAAAAAAAAAAAAAAGTCATTCACAAGGTACAGGATGTGGTCATGTCTTTTCAAATGTTATATTTAACCTAGGGTAAGCAGCATGCCATGGGAGAAGGTGGTGGCTGGGTCAGGTGCGGCCTGGCACATTTTAAACTGGTTGAGACCCAGGTTGGCATTTTCAACAGACATTTGAGATTGTGATGAGGCCTTGAGACTGATGACAAGCATGTGGTTGAAGTGGGGGAAACACAGACAGGTAAGGCGGCCGCCTGAACAGGGGAGGCTGGGGATGCCTTCCAGGACATGGACAGCCCAGACCAGTGCCCGTCAGCCCAAAATGGCTATGATACCACAGGAAGTGAGCGGGGCTTCCAGAGTTCCTGGGTCCTCACTCAGGACTTTCTACATTTTAGCCTGAAGAACACATGCCAACAGCCCCGGACCTATGCGGTCTGACTCCAGATCTTGTCTGTGTGCAGGGGAGGTTGACCACCCAAGCTTGGCAGGTGGCATCTGAATCTTAGCTATGCCAGGTGACCACCCACCCCATGGAGCTCTACTGTTTCTGCTTTCCATGGGGAGGGTCACTATGATGAGACCTGTAAGACGTCTATTGCCAGAAGGTCCAAACTGGCTTTGTCTGATTCCATTCTCACTTCCACAATGACCGGTAACTGAGGTTCAGAGAAGTGGCCCTTACCAGTTTGAGGAGAAAAGGCAGAATCGGGGGACACCCTCTGGACTCTGCCAAGTATGAGCAAGACTGGTGCCTCTATCTGGTCCCAATCTCCCTGCAATTGGCAAGCTGCCAGGACCCAGAGGTCTCCCTAGGATCAGAATGTCCCTTCAGGACCAGGGAGGAGCTGACTTCACTCCTCCACTCCCCAGAGACTTGGAGGGAGCTCTGCACACATCAGATTGAAGAGCTGGGATAAGCCTCATGGGCTGCTGAGTTAAGGGCCTTGTGACACCCCTTCACCCCACCCCAAACACACATACCCCAGCCCTGCCTAAGTCAGCTGCAGGGTCTTTGTCCTCCTAGGCATGACCTGTGACTGTTGACTGGAGTCCAATGATCCCGGAACTGGGGCAGAAGGTGGGGTGAGCCCTTTAATTAGTCAATAAAGTGCAGAGGCTCCGTGCAGCGGGAGCAGGGAGGTCGCTGGACCGACCAAGCTCTGGGGCTGTCAGGGCAGAGGGCCACCTGAGTTAAGTGGCTGGGCCTTGTGGGGTCTGGGCAGAGGGAGCACTTGCTGGAGGCTGAGGTGGGCACCGGGGGCTGGGGAAACACAGGCGGCCCTGCTGCTGCGAACCAGCTGTGCCAGATTACCGCCTGCCGGCCAGATGGGCGTTCCGCCCGCCCTAGTGGCGGCCGCCTTCGGGACGCCCACAAGGCCGGAGTCCACGCTCCAGCTCGGTTAGCCCGGGAGGCGTCCGGCAAGGGGGCGAGTTCTCCACGGGGCTGCCAGGCCCCGCACCCACCTCCTGGCCAGGACCGCAGCAGCGGCCGGGCGCACCGAGGAGGGTGCGGGACTCCGCGCGAGCCCGGCAGCAGGCGCGGACGGCGGGGACACCGCAGTCAGGAGCCGGGGACGCGCGCCGTCGCAACCACAGGCGCCCTCGGCGGCCGGGACTGGGCAGCCGGACGCGCGGACGCCAGGCGGACCAGCCCCGCCCCGCCAGGACCGCGGCGGAACCGGACGCACAGCGCGAGACGGCCGCGCGCCCTCAGCGACGACAGCGACCACGGCAACGCCGGCCGGCGCCCCTCTGCGCTCATGCACGGGCGCCGCCAACGGGCGCGCACTGGCTTCCCGACTTCCGCCCGGCGCGCCGCAGCGTCACTTCTGCGAGGAGCGTCCGCGCGCTGTTACTCCGGATTGGTCCGTGAGGGCGCCTTGTGCCCTTACGCACGCGCCTCCTCCGCTGACCCGGAAGTGCTCGTTCCAGCTAAAAGCGTCGGGCCGCGACCTACGGCCTCTTCCTGTCTGTGCCGAGGCGGCGCGAGGTGCACGCGGAGCCCGTGAGACTTGCCGGCTGCGCCCTCAGGTGACGCACCCTCGGGGTCGAGGTGTCTCGGGTGGACTCGAGGTGCTGTGGGGCAGCCCTGGGCGGCGCCCGGACCTCTCGGGGCGGCGCCGGGGGGACGCGGCCAGAGCCCCGCGCCTTCCCTGTGAGTCCTTAGCACGCCCAGCGCCCGCTCCTTCCGTCGGGAGCCGCGCGTGTCCTCCGCGCGCGCTTTCCGGTCCTGGCCGCCCGCCGCGCCGCGTCGGCGTCGGGCTCCGGCTGAGACGCTCCCGCTGCTTAACGGCAGACTCTCCTCCGCCGAGGAGGCCGGGTCCAGCCCGGTGGTCGGCCGCGGGGCTGCAGTGCCAGGCTTCGGGCTTCCCGGCCAGCTCCGGGTTCCGGGGCATAGGAGGGGGACGTGTTTGCTGACATCGGGGTGGTTTTTCTCGGGCTCAGAAAGTAACTGCTGGGTTAATCATGACTCGAAACTCGCAGGCCGTCGCTGTGGACGAGTCGGGTGGACGGGGTTGCCTGGCTCTGACAGTGTCTGTCCCTAGGATGACCGAGTGGGAGACGGCTGCTCCTGCAGTTGCTGAGACGCCGGACATCAAGCTCTTCGGCAAGTGGAGCACCGATGATGTGCAGATAAATGATATTTCCTTGCAGGTGAGGGAGAGCTTGCGGATTCTCATTGGAGAAGGCAAACTTGAACCTTAGAGCTGATGCGCGTAGTCGAGAGTTGAAGATGTGACAGGTTGAAAGGAGGGATCGCTGCACACATACTTTCTTACTTCCTTGTGCTCTGTTCCCAGGGTTACTAGTTTGTCTCCTGGGATGAGCCCTTTAAAGAGCTTCGAATTCCATGTCCTGCCTGTTTTTCTTTTTCTAAGGAAAGGAGGAAGAAATGCTTTATGTTGTTCATCTTAGTTGTCCCTGCAGTGTGAACCAGGGTCCTTGGGGGGCATATGGACTGTGCTTGCTGAAGGTGGCTCACTGAGCCGATATTCTACCAGGGTATATACTTATGTGAACTTTTGTAGTAAAATACACATAGTATGAAGTTCACAGTCATAAACATTTTGAAGTGTGAGGGTCCAGTACTTTTCCTATTGCACGTGCAAATCAGTTTTTCTCCAGGACCTTTGGTGGCAGGGGGGTTGTTGTTCAGTTTTGGAATTTTGTACTTTTAACAAATTTGTCATAAAATGTGACTAAAGACTTGCCCTGCTGGAGTAGTGATTAGTCAGCAGTCCATATTCCAAGGACCCAGGTTCCTTTTCTGGGTCAAGGGAGAACCAAGATGCACAACTAAAATTAAAAGTGTGTCCTGGGGGAGTAGTGGTTAGTTCACTCTCCTCCAAAGAAGCACAGGCCAAATAGCCCTGGGCCGGAAGGGGAAACAACTAGTGTGAAAAACTGAAAAAATAATAATGCTTCTTCCATCTCTCTTCCCTGCCTGTCAGCCTGCCTCTGTTCTTCATTGGTATCTGCACCTTTCCTTTAAAAAATTTTTTTTGAATCTTTTGTGTGTTTCAGTACATCCCAGTGCCATTTGTTGAAGAGTTTTCACATAGCCCATCTCATGGACCCTTGTTGAGAATCAGTTGAGTGTAGATGTATGAGTTTACTTCTGAACACTGGTTTTATCTCATTGGTCTGTCTGTGCTTACGCCATTATCAGTGTGTTCATTAGCTTTCTAGTAGGTTTTGAAATGAGGGAATGCAAATTCCTCCTGCTTTATCTTCTACTAGGTTTCTTTAAGACTGTTGTGGACCATTCACAAAATGGGGGGAGTGGGGGTTTGGCTAATAGACTGATAAAATTCAGGTTTGGTTACAGTATACTTTTCACGGTCTAAGAGGAACTAACATCTGTTGTTGCGTGAAGATGTATGGTGGTTCCTTCACACTGCCCTGTTCACTCCGAGTTACAGATCTGTTTTTCTTCATGAGTGTTAGTGCCAGCTGCTCTCCAGATACTAGTGTTTTAGTCTGTGGAGGCCACCTTTGGTCTTTGTCACGGGTGTGTTCACTTTGCTTTCCTTTTTTATTTTTATTTTTTCCGACAACTCCTTTAAAACATAAAATGGGGCTCCCTGGTGGAGAGTGGTTTGTTTGAATGTCTCTGACTGCAGCGAAAGCCACGTATATCCGAATGACTTGGGTTCCTGTCCCGGCCTGGGGACAACAAGATGACTTTCCTTGGTGTTTTAGGTGATGGAGAAGCAGAAGTCACCATGATACCTGAGTCCCCTCTCTTTCTTTTTTGTTTTTCTTTAAAGGAAGGGTACAGGCAGGAAGAGATAGGAGGAGGAATCCTTTCTTTATTTTTGTATTAGTTTACTTGCACTGGTTGCCCACCACTGGACTTGGGACTCAAACCCAATGTGACCTGTGCTCCTTCAGAGGTGACCTAACTGCTATTCCACTGTGGTTCTGGGCAGTTTAACCAAACCGTTTCAAAAATGTTAAGTGTCTGTAATTTTTTTTCCTGCATGTAGACAACTGTCTTTGCCTCTCTCCATACTTTCCTTGACAGTGTCAGAATTTCCTGTTTTCCTGTTACTTGTATTTGTAGAAACATTGTTGATACGTATCTTCACTTGTGTTAGAATGACTGTGGGTACAATTTCATGGTGAACTAGTGACAGCAGTCCCCTCTGTGTACATAGCATTCCTGATTCCACTGCCTCCCAACATTTTGGTGTTTCCTAGACATTTTCTTGAGAAATGTATGTGTGCACATATGTATAGGACTACTTGTTAATAAGCATTGTTTTTCTGTGGCAGTACCCCTCAGGAGGGACACTTGACAATGTCAGTGTGCTTTTTAGGGTTGAAAGGTGAGGGGTGCTACTGGCATACCGGATGTTGCTAAATATCCTACAGTGCACGCACGCATCAGTCGCCTCCACAGGACCACAGGCCACATACCCCTGGGTGGTTCACAACCAATGTGAACAACTAAATAAAAATAAAAGTGTTTCTTCCTCTTCGCTCTGCCTGCCTGCTGACTTGCCTTCATTCCTGCCTGCACCTTTCCTTTAAAAAAAAAAAAACGTGTATAGTTAGGGCTTGAACACGTAAAACTAGCGTCATGGTCTGTGATCTTAGTTCCCCGTCTCCTCTACCTCCTGTTACAAAGAGCAGTCGTTTTAGTGACCTGGTAAAGACACTCGTTCAGGCTTTATTTTTCTATGGCAGAGCATCCCGTATAAGTGGGTGATGCTAACCTGAGTGGGTGGTCAGTCCTTCTGGTCCCTAGCCAAGGGCCACCCTGCTCTGACCGTGGTTCTTGCATCCCCTCTGCTGCCCCAGGATTACATAGCAGTGAAGGAGAAGTATGCCAAGTACCTGCCCCACAGCGCTGGGCGCTATGCTGCCAAGCGCTTCCGCAAGGCTCAGTGCCCGATTGTGGAGCGCCTGACCAACTCCATGATGATGCACGGCCGGAACAACGGCAAGAAGCTCATGACTGTGCGCATCGTCAAGCACGCCTTCGAGATCATCCATCTGCTCACCGGCGAGGTAGGCCGGGGGGCAGCGTGCCCTTCTCCCCACTGTGCGTTGCTGGGGTATCTAAGTTTGGGGAGGAAATGGAAGGGTGCCAGCCCAGCGTAGGCTCATGCCCCTTCTCCCTGCTAGAACCCCCTGCAGGTCCTGGTGAATGCTATCATCAATAGTGGCCCTCGGGAGGACTCAACTCGTATTGGGCGAGCTGGAACAGTGAGGCGGCAGGCCGTTGATGTGTCCCCACTGCGCCGTGTGAATCAGGTGGGCTTTTTGCACACTTGGGGAAGGGAACAGCCAGGGGCTGTGGTGGAGGCCTGCCTGGAGGCAGAGGCTGGCGTGTGGGAAGGACCGTCCTTGTCTGCATGTTTTACTCCCAGTGTCATTTCCTCCAGGAAGCCTTCCTGCATTCCCACCCTGTGTAGGGCAGATCCTGGTTCTGGGCTCTTTCCTGGTTGGCTTGGGTGTGTATTCTTACAGTGTGTGTTTCCTTGGATTGTTTGAGAATCAGTTACAGGATTTCTAGCCATTTCCCTTTATGACTTCAGTGGGTATCTCCTTAAGAATTGGGACATTCCAAGGAAGTAGACAGTGGAGGACCCGGCCAAAGGTGTATCTGCTGTTCTCTGTTCAGTTTATAAGCTGTCCTCAGATACCCCTTTGCAGTCATGGTCCTGGTCAAGAGCACACATGGTTTCACATATATTTCCCTGACATGGTGGGTCTCAGGTCTCCTGTCTCACGAGAGCCTCTTCAGTCTCTGTGTACTTGTCTGTGGCCCTCAGTCTGGTCCCGTTTGACCTCATGCCACCTGGGCAGCACCGTGGGCTTCTGTCATAGCTCAGCGGGTCAGCATCCCGGAGGACCACAGCCCCGCCTGCTCTGGGGACACCCTGGCCCCCGCTCGCTGACCCCTGTGCCCTCTAGGCCATTTGGCTGCTGTGCACAGGTGCCAGAGAGGCCGCCTTCCGGAACATCAAGACCATCGCAGAGTGCTTGGCGGATGAGCTCATCAATGCTGCTAAGGTAAAGGCACTGGGAGGTATGGGGGCACAGAGTTTGGGGGAGACTCCAGCATTCGGAGATAACCGCCTTCCTCTTTGCAGGGCTCCTCCAACTCCTATGCCATCAAGAAGAAGGACGAGCTGGAGCGTGTGGCCAAGTCCAACCGTTGATCACCAGGCTGTGGCCCCCAATAAACTCGTCTGCCCAATTGGGCAGCCCCACAATGTGCTGTTGTCTCCTTGGGTTTTAGTGGGGGTGCAGGATGGTCTGGTCTCCTGTGGGAGCAAGCTGCTCGTCTTCTCTGCACATTGCTGGCCTGTGGGGACTTGACCTACCATGGATTTACTCAGGCATCACTGATAGGAACTGGCCGTCTGGGCTGACCAGCAGAAGTTGGAAATCCCTGTGGGTTGTGCCTGTTCAGATTGATGAGATGTCGTCTTCTCTTGGGTGGCTGGTGGG